>CM036342.1:10449890-10460442 GCA_020615435.1 Telenomus remus | reverse complement strand
TAGATACTCCCAAGTAGTTCGGCCTTTCTGGGACGATGTTCCATCTGGCCCTGCAAGAGTTTTCTAATACAGAGCATCCACATTAGCCTTTGTACCTAAATCTTCTATACTGCGTGGGTTCATACGCATAGTGCCAGATCCTGAAAGTTTACCCCTAAAGTCGTTCGGGACTCCGCTACATAATGGTAGTTCGAGGTAAACGCAAGTAAGCGCAGAACACATTTATCCAGAACCGAACTGGAATCAAAAAACGTGTCCATCGGCTTAGCGTTGGTTAGGTACGTTCGATATGGAGAGGCGACCGCAGAGCTCGTGGCACGAGCGAACTCGAGCGCTATTAACGAGCAACGAGCGTACATAGGGTGCGTGTCTTTGAAAATCTTTTCAAGATACCCTGACGTATCCAAGAAAACTTTACGTTCGAATAGTTTTCCGTCGTTCTGCTCTTCACAGGCTGGCAGTGTCAGCCTGAGGGTAGTTCGAGGTAGTTCGAGGTAAACGCCAAGTATCAGAACACATTTATCCAGCGAACTGGAATCAATGTGCCCATCGGCTTAGCGTTGCTAAGTACGTTCGATACGTTCGATATGAGGCAGCTCTACCCGAGTTGCTGCTCGCTCCTATTATGCGTCTTGGTTTGCCACACGTGTCTGCAACGCCGCCTTTGCGAACCTTTGGAATAAAGGAAAGCACCCCTCCCCCTTTGACACGAGCTGTCTTGTGGAAGTGGCCAATTAAGACCGAGTTTCCTGAGTTCGTTGATCACCCCCCCCCGCTCTCCCCCCTCCCCCCCAGCCCTCTAGGGTCGCTTCGCAACCGACATACATACATGATGTGATCTACCGTCTCAACTTCGCCGCACTGGCAT
Organism: Telenomus remus; assembly: GCA_020615435.1. NCBI lineage: Eukaryota > Metazoa > Arthropoda > Insecta > Hymenoptera > Scelionidae > Telenomus > Telenomus remus. The sequence goes on along the minus strand of CM036342.1, from coordinate 10,459,574 downwards.
AGGTGTCAGGTCGCCTCCAATCCAAAGGAGCAGAGCTTTGATCGGATGTTTCCGTGTCCGCTCATCAATTGACAAGAGTAATGGTTCGTCTGAGCCACTTTGCCCTCAAACGCTCTCCCCCTTGATGTTAGGGAGATACTCCCAAGTAGTTCGGCCTTTCTGGGACGCTGTCCATCTGGCCTGCCAGAGTTCTAATACAGAGCATCCCCCTCCAGTTCAATTAGCCTTTCCAGAACGCTACTCTAAGTTCTTCTACTGCGGTGGGGACCTCATACGCATAGTCGCCGATCTGAAACGGTTTACCCAGTTTCAGATTCCGCTGACAGACCCGCTTTCTCAGCACTAAGTCAATTGGACATTCACCTGTGGTAACACAGAGTGCGTCCGTTGAGATAGTTCGATAAGCTTGGACACACGCAGCAACGCCGAGCGTTGAGTTGAGCTAAGCTTTCTCAAGTCGTGTTTGTTCAACAGGTCGTTCCATGATGGGGGCACGTAAGTTACGATCGGTAAGAAAAGACCCTCGTAGATGCTCCGCATCACCCGAAAGTCTAGTCCCCAACCGACTCTCGCTAGTTTCCCCAGCGAGTTAAACAAACATTTGGTACGAGCGTCAAGTTTTTCAACATGAGTTTTCATACCAGCCAATTTCTCATCCAGAAAGACTCCCAGGTATCTTATGCTTTTCTGGAGTCTTACTGCTTCACCACCTAGGAGTATTTGTGGTGGTCGTTTGTGTGGTTGCACGCCCGGCGGATATTTAAAGTATATCATTTCGGACTTTTGTGACGAGACCACGAGCTTTTGCTCGTTACTCCATTGTTCGATGGTCTCAACCACGATTTGGCCGTGGGTTTCAATTTGCAAACGAGAGTTGCCACTAACAATGACAATCAAATCATCCGCATAAGCTACCGCTTCCAGGCCTTGACGTTCAAGAAGTTTGAGGAGCCCGTCAAAGACCAAGTTCCAGCACCTAGGTCCTAGAATTGATCCCTGAGGACAACCTCGTTCAGTAAAACGTTCGACATTCACGTACTGGTCCTTTGCTCGGATTTTCCGTTGTGTGAAATAGTCTACCAGAACTTTAAAGATGTTCACTGGGCAACCTCGCTCCTTCAAACTCTGCAGAATCGAAGGAATCCATAGGTTATCGAAAGCGCCCGAGATGTCAAATGCCATCCCTAGAACATACTTGCTGTTACGACGTTTGAGTTCAATAATCTCCCTTAGTTTGCAGATTGCATCCGTGGTTGATCGTTGTTCTCTAAAGCCGTATTGACGTTCGGCAGCAAGATCTTCGTGTTCAAAGACTGGTGCTAGTTTATCAGCAATCATACGTTCGAGAATTTTGCCTAGTACTGATAGAAGCGATATGCCTCGGTATGACTTTGCCTCTTTCGGATCCTTTTCAGGACCTTTCAGAAGAAAAATCACCTCGGCGAGCTTCCATTCATCGGGAAATGTTCCCGATTCCAGGCATTGGTTATACAACTCTAAAAGATCCTCATGCATATGCGGCATTGCCTGCTTGAGGATCTCGCTTTCAACGAGATCATAACCTGGGCACTTACGGTTCTTCTGGCGTTTAATCGCACTCTGAAGCTCTTCTAGAGTGAACGCTGATGCGTTCTCTCCTTCTGGAGCCTCTCGGCACGTACGCCTACTCTGCCGTTGTTGCTCAGTTTCATTGTCCTCGGGGTCCCGAGGAAAATGTACATCCAGCAATCTCTCAAGCGTTTCCTGACGGGACGATGTCATCGAGCCATCAGGTCGCTTGATATTCGAAAGAATGTGCTGTTGCTTGATTTTACCAACAGCCAGTCTGTATGGAAGTTCCCAGGGATCGTTACTTTCCCTAGCCTTGCTCATGAGGCTACGGAAGCTATCCCTTCTTGTGGCCCAGATGACTGATTTGTATTTTCTATCAGCGGCCTTGTAGACGCGCTTCTTACGTTCGATTTCATCATCTGAACTCCTACTCCTTACCCATTGATACTGACGCCTTCTCCTGTGAGAGATTCGTTTCAGTTGGGTAAGTTCCGGAGTCCACCACGGAACTGTTTTCGCTCTCGGTTTTCTTCGAGGTATGGCAGTGTCAGCTGCACTTCGAAGTTTACCTATGATCGAGGTTACGTTTTCAGAGACTGTATTGTCTCTATTGAAAGCGGACGGTGCGTTCGAGAGTGCATCTGCAAACTTTCCCCAATCTCCTTTTCTGAGATTATATCGGTCGAAGTTCGCGATACTAGGTTGCTCTTGTGAGCTGTCTGCCTTTAATGCTGTAACTATCACCCTGTGGTCGCTAGACGTCCAGCCATCTTTGACTGTCCAACTCTCGACCAAAGGTAACATCTGTTCGGTCGCCAACGTTAGGTCTATGTAAGACTTCCCGTTTATGCTTTCGAAAGTAGGCTTGGTGCCCGGCTCGTTCAATACGAACAGATTGTACTGTGCAATAAAAGTTTCCAGCTCTTCACCTTTTGGATCCGTAAGTCGATCTCCCCACATGGTCGATCGAGCGTTCGTGTCCGCGGCGATGAGCACCTTCTGCCCCTGGAGGCGTTGTAATATGCGTTCGATGTGAGCTATTCCAACTCTCGTACGTTCGTTATGTTGGAAGTATATGCTCACTATGTAGAATGACCCTAGCTCGGAAGATACCTCAGCGCAAACGCAGTGGCCATTGCTTAGTTCGGAGAGTTGAGTGGCCCTGAGCTTTGGGTTCGCTATAGCGATCCCCGCCCAGGTACCCTCTCCTTCCAGCATTGTAACACTAGAGAGAGCACAACCCAGGCCGAAGCCTGGTATGCTCCCCTTGAAGGTGTATGGCTCTTGCATCAGGATGATATCGATATCATTCCTAATCGCAAGTCCGCGTAGCTCATCGGTTACGTGTCGAGCTCTTCTCATGTTCAATTGGCCAATCTTAGGCCTTGTGCCTGTACGACGTTCGAAGCAGGCACTGCCGTTATGTCTTGTTCGAGTTGAGCCCCTTGAGATGTCGATTGGGGCTCACCAGCGTTATTGTTCGAGAGAACTGCCCGACGCTGTTCCTGATCAATCAAGTTGTTGTTCTCGGGAGTTCTGTTTTGCGGGATGGTCGCCTGTACATCCACGCGAGGAAGTTCGATACGCAGAATAGGCAGCTGCGTGAGGGAGGAGTTATGGGTTCCTCCCTCATGACTCTCTATAAGAGAGTCTGTGGGAAACGCTGGTTGCCCGTTTATACCGTGTCTTTTGTTTGTGTTTGTCATTTTAATTGATTTATTATACTCCTCCATCATTCTTCCGCGACAATAAGATTTGTCGGTTATCAGATAGCCTTGTGACTTACTCGGTCGGCACCTTGTCTCCCACGAATCGGTCCGGTGGCCTCGGAAGGTCCCCCCGAACTCTGCATCAAGGTCCCACACCCGGTCACAAATCGGCTTTAATACAGAGTCGAGATTTTCGCCAGTTGTACAGGGCAGCCTCTCCGGCAGTTACACCGGAGTTCGGGCCCATACACTACCTGGCAGCCTAGGTGGGCAAACCCAGTTCTCCATCTGTACCCTCCAGCTCCTTTCCCCAGTTGACAGCACCAGCCGCGCAAGGCAGTCGGCACTCTGAGCCTTCTTTCTTATTGTTTTCTTCGCAACACTACTTTATTATAATATTATTATATTAAGCTCTTTATTATTATTTAACTGCTCCGCGCGGGAGCAGGCAAAGAAAGAAAATTTTAATAAAACCGCGATTAAACGAGCGATTCCAATGTACAGCTTGCGCCGAAACATTGTGTGAGGGATCCATTCTCACTTGCCATTTGATCGGATTCACGTGTGTCGCTTTGGCGCTACGGCGGAGTTTGGTCGCGGCATTTGCACGACGTGCGGCGACCCTAGCACTGACGAGAGTGCCAGTGCCTGGGCCGGTAATTGCGCTTTTAAGCGTCTTCCAGTGCACAGCTTACGCCGAGACACCATGTGGGGGATCCATTCCCACCAGCCATTTTGCCAAAGTTTCCACTCGTATTGCTTTCAGCTCGACGGCGCGGTTCGATCATGGCATTTGCACAACGTGCGACGACCCTGGTACTGACACTAGTGCCAGTACCTGGGCCGGTAATTGCGCTTCAAGCGACTTCCAGTGCACAACTTACGCCGAAACACCGTACAGGGAGCTTTCCCATTCGCCAATTCGCTCAAGTTCCCCGCGTATCGGTTTGAATTTTGAGCAAAATAAGCATTATCCAGTGCACAGCTTTACGCCGAAACACCTGCAGGGGGAACCCTTCCCCTTTTAGCCATTTGATGGCGGTTTTTGCACAACGTGCGGCGACCCTGGTACTGACACGAGTGCCAGTACCTGGGCCGGTAATTGCGCTTTCAAGCGACTTCCAGTGCACAGTTTTACGCCGAAACACCTGCAGGAGGAACCCTTCCCCTTATAGCCATTTGATGGCGGTTTTTGCACAACGTGCAGCGACCCTGGTACTGACACGAGTGCCAGTACCTGGGCCGGTAATTGCGCTTTCAAGCGACTTCCAGTGCACAGCTTTACGCCGAAACACCTGCAGGGAGAACCCTTTCCCTTTTGCCAAAAGTTTCACGCGTATCGGTTTAAAATTTTTGACAAAAATAAAAACTCTGTCGCAAGCACCAGCGCTGGCCGAAGCCAGCACCGGCGCCTTCGCGCGACAGAGCTTATGACGTTCGAATTTGGGCACTGGATAGTTTCCAACCGCACTTTTATTCCGCCAAAAGTTTCACGCGTATCGGTTTAAAATTTTGGCAAAATAAAAAACTCTGTCGCAAGCACCGGCGCTGGCCGAAGCCAGCACCGGCGCTTTCGCGCGACAGAGCTTAGTACGTTCGAGGTTGGATACCGAAAAGTGCCCAACGTGACAGAGCCCAGGTACTGCACGCAGTACCCGGACTCATGTCATGTGGTTCGATTCGAAGGAAAAATATCGACCGGGAGGGCCAATCCTACATGGTCCCCCGGTCGTTTCTCCTTCTCGGTTCGATCCACTCTTTAGCGAGCGCCAAGAAGGACAGCCGCAATGCCAACGCCCGTATGACATCGCGGCCGACACAGCCTAGCGCTCAAGAGCAAACCGTCCCGATTGAGTGGTTTTCGTAATTCCGTCAGATGCGCAGGCGAGTATCCAGTCGATCCGGTTGCAGCTGCCGGGCGTTAACAAAAGCAACCTAAACCTCTGGGCTCACTAACACAACAACTTCCTAAAATCCACCACTCGGACGTATATTTGCGTTAACAGGCTTGCCTGTTTTAACGCTGACCTGTGGACGAAACGGCCATCGTCTGCATTTTGGATTTGGGACTCCCACTGATCCCTTTTAACTCAGGGTACGCAGGGTCGTTAATCCTGAGACTCTTTGCGTTCGAAATTCCTGAGCTCTTGCCAAAGCTCAAATCACGTTCGAAATTGTTAATTATTGACGTTCGAAATTAACAATGTCCCCCTACGGGAAGTAGATAGGGACAGTGGGAATCTCGTTAATCCATTCATGCGCGTCACTAATTAGATGACGAGGCATTTGGCTATTTTTTTTTTTTTTTTTTTTTTTTTTTTTTTTTTTTTTTTTTTTTGTTAACGGAGGTGAGGAAATGCATTGACGCACACCTTGAAAATTCATTCAAGGTAGTGTGGGACTCAGTAATTACGAACTCTCAGTTCATAAAAACTACTACCCACTAAAACCTCACCTTCGATGGCCCAGATCGTCAGGGATTAGCCCAGATGATGGGGCTTGGCTTAATTTCCTGCTGCCTAAGATGGAGGGGCGCAGGTTACCCAAGTAATAGTCGAATCGACAGACTTCTAACCCACACCTACGCGTGGCTGATGGTGTTGCCACGTCGTAGTGGTCATCTTGTTCCACCTCGACCAGTTCATGTGACTGCCTCGGAGAACCCTGCAGGTAATAAAACCTAAGAGCTTCTTTGACAGACCCATCCCCCGCAAGAGATCAGCGGATTTGGACGACCAAACACCTCTCCAGGAGAGAGTACACGAGAGGAACTTAATATCAGTTGTTCGGATATTGTGCTTAGTTGCAAGTGCGGACTTGATGTCCTCATTGCAACTGTAGTAAGCACATTTCCTCTCGTGTGCGTCGTCCAAAGATGTTGCTCCACTGACTACTTGGGTGTCAAGTACGCAGACAATATCCCCTTTGCTTGCCACGATATCCGGTTTCCGCAGGCCATCTGCCGTGCGGAAATGTGGCTCTAATTCAACTGCCCAACCTTTATCCCGCAAGCCGGATGCAACTATTTTGCACGCCGCGTCGTGGCGTAAGATCCGGCCTCCGTGGGTACGATGGCATGCCTGGATGACGTGAGCAGCTGTTTCGGTAACCCGACAACCAGCTCTACACTGTACATCTGCAGTCTGCCTTCGTATTCCACGAGACGTTCGAATGCGGGTAGGAAGGGCATTGATCCGGACGTGATGGTATTGGACATAGTCCCGTCCGGATATCGCCATCCCACCACATACCCAAGAGCTTGAGGCGGTCGATTTTCCACACTCGCGAAGTTCAAAGCCGTCGACCGAGTTGTACAGGGCCTGGGACCACCATCTTACTGCTTCTTTGGAGCTAGCCAGGGTAACACCATTCGCCTTAGTGAGGGCGCGATCTGACCACTGAATCCGTTTGGAGACCCAGAGGCTTTCACGCGCTGCTCTGGCAGCTGGCAAAGAAGAGTTGGCCAAGTTGCTCAAGCGTTCCCGCATGAGACAAGGCACAGTTGTTTCAAAAGACGGTAGTCCAAGACCTCCACTCGGCGCGGGAGTGTGGAAGTAAGCTTTTGGAGTGTCGTGGGGGAGGTGGAGCCACTTGCGAACAGCTGCCCGCACCTGCATGTCAAGGGCTCTGAGCTTGCCCAGAGTAGACCCTGCCAATACAAGTTTGTGGTAGAGACGTGGCAAAAGGAAAGCTCTCACAATAAGGAGCCGTTGTTGTGGCTTGAGAGGGGCCTTCGTTAGACGTTCGAGTTCTGTCGAGAGGGTACCACCGACGCGTTTGGGACCAATGGGTCGAAAATCGACCCCAAGGTATCGCCACTCTTGAGACGGCTTCAGTTGGATAACCGGAGACCCGTCTCTCAAGTGGAACTGGTCTTTCGTGATGATTTTATACCTTTTGTCCCGGCCGGATGGTACCATCGACAGTGCGACACATTTTGCCGCATTCAACGATAGACCTATTTCCTTCGCTTTGTCTTCAGCTGTCCGCAACAGGTGTTTCATGCCGGGTACCGTGGATGAAAGAAGGAGGGCATCATCTGCGTACAACAGGGCGTTAATGAGGGTTCCATTGAGGTTGTACCCGATATCGTTCGATAAGGCACGAGTGACCTTATCGAGTGCTAGGCAGAAGACGAACGTAGACAAGGGGTCACCCTGCCTAACTCCGCGCTTAGTTCGAATAGGTTCCGAACGAATACCGCCGACCTCAATGAGTGTTGAGCTGTTGGAATATGTTTGGGTCAGGTATTGTACCAGACCCAAAGGCAGACCATTCTCACGAAGAATTGCTTCGATTGCCTTGTGACTGATGCTGTCATATGCCTTGGCACAGTCGAGAGAAACTATATGTAGCTCCTTCAACTGGCCTTTGGCATTGTCCAGCACAGAGGCCATTACTGAGATGTTCTCAGCGCATCCATCATCTAGGCAACGTTGCCGCACATCGATTAAGCCCGCCTCATGGAGGCGTTTGGCCAGCACTTTGTGCAGATGACGGACAACCACTGATGTAATGCTGATCGGCCGGAAGTCGGCCGGATCAGAACCGTTGCTCTTCTTCGGGAGAAATATGGTTCTGCTGCTCAACAACTCGGTCGGGAAAGAGCCCATATGCATAACTAGGTTATACAGAAGGGCCTTTATCTCCGTTGGAACTGCGCGCCATTGCCTAGCACTGATACCATCAACCCCTGCTGCCGTTGACAGCGGCAGCTGGACAGCGGCGATTTCGTCGTTCGAGAGAGGATGCCATAGCTGTTCGAGGTCGGCCCTAGGTGATGCGCGGACCGAACGATAAGGTGTGGACTCTTGAGTCATGATAGGAGACCAGAACTTCGCCATGGTTGGCAGATCTGGCATCCTTGACTCATTACGACCGTCCAACACCTCCATTGCAGCACGGCTCATGTTTTTCAAACATAGCTTCTGCATTCTGGCATACTCTTTTCGCCGCTGTTTCCAACGAGGGATATTGATGGAGGGGTTCACGGGACGAGGAGGGCGACGTTCTCTAAGATCTTGTTCGACTGGAGTAGGAAAAAACACTGCGAAGCCACGCAACCAGTGACTGAGAAACTTCTTCGCCAGCAAGGTACCGTTGTGCGGCATCTGCTAGCGAGTTAGCTTCGTACTGGTTGCCGTTTCTGACCCTAGGGATCAGATCCCTGATGGTGTTTAAAATCGGGTCGTTTTGACTTCGCTGTTGGCGTGGAGGTCTCGCACGAGGAATAGGCAGATCTCTTGGACGCGACCTCAAGCGTCTACGAGGTGGAGACGGAGGGGGCGTGTCGTCGTCTGAGGTCACTGCAGGAGGTTGTGCAATCGCCTGTTGGCGAACCTCTGCTACCAATTCGACGACGAGCGCTTTATAATCTGGGGTTTTCCGTACTCCTTTGATGGCCTCTAGAGTACGGTTCCCAGGGCCGTGTTCAAGAAGGTATTTGTTCATGAACCTCACTCCTCGAACAGTTGCCTCCGCTTCCATCCTCGCGAAGAGTCTCTTTTCCTCGGGCGACCAACGCTTGTTTGTCCTCTCCACGTCTATCTCCTCGTTCACTGCATCTCGGTGTCGAGCGCTCTTGTGAACCCCTAGGCCAATCTTGGTTGGATAGGTTGCCTCGCAAAACGGGCACTGGAACTCATTCCGCACCTGCTGTTCTGGAGGTACCTGGCTTGGTGGAGACGACGGGTTGTGGGCTCGATCGTCTGTCGATCGAGGATTCACGGGACCGGCAGTCCGAGACGGCCGTGGCCGCTGCCGGAGATTTCTATTGGTATTTTGTGCTGTAGAAGAGCCCGTGATAGTGGACCCGGAGGTCCGAGACATGCCGGGAAGGCAACCCGACATGCCCCATAGGCGCTCCTCCCTGATTACACCACCGCCACCCTCAGGCAGGGAGGTAGCTTGGCCTAAGCCAGGCGGTGGCTGTTCGCCATGCGCACACTCAGTCCACCGGCGCCAAGGGCACCGGCTTGATCAGCGGGACCACGAGAAGGTGGTGCGCATGACTTGGTGAATAAGAGGTTAGGTGTTATGCCTCTTTCCACCCTGTAACTATGACGGTTTCCGCATCCTAATAGTAAACTGAAATTCAGTTTTATATTATGACACGGACTCCTCAAGAGAGTCATAGTTACTCCCGCCGTTTACCCGCGCTTTTTTTGAATTTCTTCACGTTGACATTCAGAGCACTGGGCAGAAATCACATTGCGTCAACACCCGCGAGGGCCATCGCAATGCTTTGTTTTAATTAGACAGTCGGATTCCCCTGGTCCGTGCCAGTTCTGAGCTGAGCGATAAATGGCGGCCGAAGAGAACGACCGCAACGGCGCGAACCGTCACGAAAGTCTCGCAGCAAGGAAGATCCGCGGGAGGCCAAGGCACGGGACCGAGCTCGGATCCGCGGCATCCCCGTGAAGGG
>CM036342.1:10234890-10442390 GCA_020615435.1 Telenomus remus | reverse complement strand
GACTTTTTTGCCACAATTTTCTCCGTTCTTTTGTGTCGTCCTCTGTTGTGTCATCGAAAATGAATCGAAATTTACGGGTAAATTACTCATTCCTCGGGTTTCTCTTAGTTTTTGTTATTATTCGAAAATTGCAAACGAAAGCGCGATGAACAAAGAAAAATTGTATATAAAGTAAAAGTGTTTTTTTTTTCGAAAACGAAAAAAAAATCTAATCACGACGTAAGTCGTTGAAGGTTGACAAATGTCATAGCAGTTTCTATGACGAGTCGACAAATCATCAGCACTACGGCGATTACTCGTAACATGAAAGTTGGACTTGAAGTTTAATTTTTCTCACGCAGCATATAATGATTGAAACAAAATCACAGTGATAGTTTTTACACACGGTACGTTGTTTTGTGAGTTCTTACTGTTCGCGTGACTGTATGAAGCGACTGCGACAACCTAAACTAGCGTTTCCAAGGGTAAGGTGGTTGTGCGTCGCGTATAAAGTGTAATCGAGTGGATGACGTTACATTGCACCATTGAATATGATTTAGAATCTCAAAAATTTATTCAAGCCCGAAATTCAGTCACACGACGTACAATGGTTGAAATAGGATGACGGTTAAATCGTTATAACGCGGTATATCGATTTGTGCAACGTGTTGGCATGAAGCGACTGACACAACCGAACCAATGATTCCAAGAGTGAGGTACGTGAGTGTCACGTACAGAATTTTTGTCGGGAGGATAACGTTAACTTACAAAAAACATAATGAAAAATTAAAATAAACGAATCAATCGAACTTAAAATTACAGAATAAGGTAAGCACTAAGAGGAAAAATTTATATTTACAAGAAAATTTTAAATAAAAGAATGGCGCACTTCTAAATCAATATATATATATAAGTCAGTCAACAGAAAATTACTTATTACATAGAAAATGAATTGACCAAAACAAAAACTGTGAAAATCATCTAGGCATTGAAAAAAAGTAAACATTGCTTAGAATTTTGTTAAAATACTTTCGTAATTTTGCAAATACACCGTACAATTTTATTGCAAATGTGTCTCCTTAATTCTTTAAATCGGTGGGACACGCTCGTGATTAGACAAAAGTAATATGCGATTCAACCTCGTGAAACTTCTTTTTACCCTATAACCCTGCAAAATACTCTACGATTCAAAAGGTAAGGGATAAAGGAAAAAGTCCTAAACTGTAAACTATGCGCCATTCTTTTAGTTAAAATTTTCTTGTGAATATAAATTTTTTTTTCTTAGTGCTTACCTTATTCTGTTATTTTAAGTTCGATTAATTTGTTTATTTTAATTTTTTAGTTGGTTTTTTGTAAGTTAAATAAAAGGATTTTAAACAAAAAAAATTTTTTTTTCCTTGTGAATTCCATCTGTTTGCGTGACTGTATGAAGCGAGTAATATCACCGGACCTAAAGACTCCAAGGGTACGTGCGAGTTGCGTAAATCATCGAATCAGGTAAATACTGACAAATTCAATGAAGAACATAACATTGCAAACTTGCGAAACGATGAAAAGTTTAATTTTTGTCTTACAAAATACATAATAATAATAATGAAGTAAAATCAAAGTTACTCTGTCTTTATGGTACGCGCGAACTGTTATGACCGAAACTAGAGATTTACAAAACTAACTACGTGTGATTCGCGTACGAAAGTGAATGAGATTGATGATGTTAACTTTCGTCATTGAATATTATTTGAATATCCGGAGAAAACGATACAACGATTAGTTTGTATCTAAATACGTATGACAATCGAATAGGTCACAGAGCTCAGTTCTGTGAAAACTCTTGACAGTTAAAGTATGAAACGACTGTTACGACCGAAATTGTAGATTTCAAGAGTAAGGTACGTGTGATTGGCGTGAAAAATCGTGTAAGGTGAAAATGTTCATTTTCAATAACGATACAAGTTTTAATTTTTGTAACACTAAATATTTACTGTTGAAACAAAAATTGCAGTACTTTTGCTGCATGCGGTACATTGTTTTGAGAATTGAGAAACTATTAATTCTATGTACAAAAAATGCGTTCGTCGCCTACAAAATTGGATCGGGTGCATAACGTGCACAAAAGATCAGAAGTTCAATTCGATCTCCAAAGATACATTATGATTGGATTGAATACAGCGATACTGTTCTGTAATTTGTATTTTTTTCTGAAACTGGAGACTACTGGTGAATATTATTTTCATTTCTCGAAAATAATAAAAAACCTTCATTTTCGTCATACTCTATATATAGTGATCGAACAAACGAGATGTAAAATTGTTCAGAAATGGAACATTGTGTGATTTTCCTACACACGGGTACGGTATGAACCGACCATTTCAATCGAAACTTGAGATTCCTCGTGTTAGGTACGCGTGATTTATGCACAAAATTTAAACATATAAAAAATGACAAGTTTTATCGTGAATTAAAATTCGAAAATTGTAAGATGACTTTCTTTTCTTTTTTCTTTTTTTTTTTGTTTCGTTTTTTCTTTTTTTTTTTTTTTTTTTGGAAGAACACTCAATACATGATAATGAGAGAGAATGACAGTTCGTTCGTTGAATTGAAGTAGAGGAGAGTGCCGACAAGTGAGACGGCTCGACCAGTGAGCCGGTGGGAATAACTTGAAATTTATAGGATGAAAAATGATGAATAAGATGAATTTATTGTCATTTTATAATGATGAACAACAAAGGTCCAAAATTCCAGAACTCGGAATCATATTTCAAACGAGTTATAACAAAGTCGTGATTTTGAACGTCAAAATCGCACTGTCTCACTGTTGGAGTCGTCTCACTTGTGGGCAGTCTCGCCTACATGGTTTTGTAAATCATGTTCATTCGCGTGACATAAGCCGACTCTTATGACCGACACTAGAGGGTACGAGAGCGTTATGTGAAAAATTGTATCAAATGGGGAAAAAATTTAATTTCATCGTGAAATAACATTTGAAATTCGAAAACCGATGAATAGTTCATTTCTTGTTTCGCCATATGTAATGATTGAATGAAAATACGATAATGCTGTTCCGTCAGGCTATATTGAATGAAGGTATTGTAATGGCGTTCTTCAAGTTCTGTACGGACGATCGACGGTTTGAAGTGACTAACTCAACCGAGACTAACGATTCCAAGATGATGGCACGTGTGAGTTTTGTACAAAATTCAATCAGGTTAATAATGTTACGATGACGTACTGACCGATGAAATGAAATGAAGGTAATATCGTGGGCGTGCGATATATTGTTCTGTAATATCTGCGTGTCCGAGTCGCTGTATGCAGCGAGTAACGTGACCAAAACTATAGATTCGGAGGGTACGTGCGCGTTGCGTTCAAAATTGGAACATGTTGATAATGTGAAATTTCATCGAGGAATGTGACTTGAAATTTCAAAATCTATACAGTTCAACTGTCGTTACACTATACGCAACGGGTCGTTGCTTTTTTAATTTAATTCTGTCTTTGGCCGCGAGTTAAATGATGCCAACTTTCGTCGAAAATTAGTATTTGGAAATTCGGGAAATATAATAAAATTCTCTATTTATACACGAATATATATCACACAGCCGTTGGGATTTTCGCCAAGTGGAGATAATAATTTGATAAAATATAACTGTTTACGTTTGGAACAGCACCTTGTGTAGTCTGTGCGAAGTCATGGAGGATTTGAAACGGCTATTACAACCGAAACTATATAGATTTCGAGAGTAAGATACGCGTAAGGTAAATATGTTGAGTTTCAAGAATGATACAAATTCCAAAATTGAAACAGGTGAAGAATGTTGTGTTTCATCTAGAATCAACGTTTGAGATTTTAAAATACGATCACATGTCGGAATAGAAGTCACAATTTAAGAAATGAACCAGTAGATGACCTGGGAGACTTCTGGACCAGTTTTAGTGGTCCAATAATCTTCCTGTTTTTAACGCAACAATTTTTTATGACTTTAAATGATCGTTTCTTTTGATTGATTGCTTGGTTAAAAATAGGTTTTGCTGTCACATCTGTACAGAAAGAATTTTAATCATTCTGGTGGTAATTAATTACAAAGTAATGCATAATGTCACAGATCATGTATCGGTTTATATTTTTGGTTTAAATTTGACACGAGAATGATGCAAGTTGGTGACCACATGTTCGTATTTGTGGACAACTGACGTACTTTCTATTGTCTTACAACATGTGGCATGTTTAAGAATAGAAAGCAATACATGATTGATGTACATGATTGCCACTGTGTATTTTTTAGATGTTTAGTTTTCCCATGTTTTTTATTAATTAATGAGTGTTTTAAAAATAGATCTTTACTTTACAAATTCATCGTCCACTAAAACAAAACCTTCTAGCCTGTTTAACTGAAGCAGGTGGAGGAGATGAAGAAGATGCAAAATATGCACTCACAATCAATGCAATTAATTTCTATTTGTTTTTTGCAATGTTATGATAGGATGAGTTAATGATTAGAAACATATATTTATTGAAAAAGCTTTTTATTTTTTTAAATTCAAAAAAAGATTACAATACATCAAATTAATTCACTCTTATTAATCTAACTATTATGTTCATCAGAGAATCCATACCACTTTACTAGAACTTTTGATCCGCGAGATTTAATAACGCGTTCGATGAGATATAGATCTGGATATTTAACGGGTGACAATTCTAAATTATAAAATGCTCCTTGGATAGGTTGATCTTGAAAGTCTTTGAGTAAATATGTGACAGGGGTGGTGTTGTTGACTTGTCTTATTGTAAATATTTCGGTGGTCCACGAAGGCATATAACCTTTCTCGAATATGTGTTTGTATTTACTTATTCGAACTTTCTGACCAACATTAAATTCCTTATCGTGAACTTTTGATTCAATTTTGTTCAACGAGGAATAAACACGTCTAAATACTTCTTTGGAGTTTGCAGGCGTGACTTCACTCGGTTTCATTTTCATAGTTCTATGTTTTGTATTGTTATATTCAGAAATCAAATCTTGCAGATTATCTATCCAGTTATAATTGCGTTGCAGATGAAAATTCATGTGAATTTTACGAGTAATTGTTTTTATGAATCTTTTGGCTATACATGCTTTCATAGAGGAGAACGTCGAATACATAGTGATATTATATTTTCGCATCAGATCTTTAAAAGTATGATTGTAGTACTCTTTGCCAAAGTCTTTCGTAAGATTGAATCAAATACCAGGTGGACCTTTTTGAGCATGATGAGAGACAGACAGAGCCCTTCCGTACACATCAAGACCCATTTTGCGAATGAGGATATGTTTTACTGAAAATGTTATTAAAATAATTTGAATGGAGTAAATTTATTTCTGTTTGAAGTCTGCTTGAATTTGACGTAGATTTAACTTATTCAGGAGCACATCTTTATTAAGTCTTGATAGATCCTGTTTGAATTGTGCAAGTAACTTGGTTTGCTCTTCTTCCACTTCATTTAAATTCGTTTGAATAATTGAGAATTCATTTTTCACGAGTAGATCCAGTTGTTGAATAGTATCCGTTACTTTTTTAATTTCTGTCTGCAAAGATT
Organism: Telenomus remus; assembly: GCA_020615435.1. Classification (NCBI taxonomy): domain Eukaryota; kingdom Metazoa; phylum Arthropoda; class Insecta; order Hymenoptera; family Scelionidae; genus Telenomus; species Telenomus remus. Next base: position 10,436,836 of record CM036342.1, on the reverse strand, counting down.
GCATTGTCACTGCATCAGAATTTAGAATCGGATCCTCCAGATTAGTAAGTCGTCTTTTCTTGGCATTTAATTGACCGTCATTTGTCAATTCAAATCCTTATCCAGGAGGTCCTCTTAAATATAAATTTTTAGTGTCCGACAAAGCACGTCCGAACACGACAAGCCCTATCGTGCAAATGAAGATATGTTTTCGGTAATTGTTAGTAAATTATTTCTTCTTCGCAAAGTTCTTCGATGATTGACAGAATTTCATTTGAAGGACTATCATTTCCAGCAGCTTTGCTAGCCATTAAAAGTTGCAAACGTTCAACGAGTTCGTTTACATCATTATAATGAATATAATCGACAGGTTTTTTTGGATACTTTGCAACCATGTATTTAGGCAAACTTTTTCCACTCTTGACTCCGATTAATTTAGCAATAAAATTTGTAAACTTTGGATCTTTTGTTCTGTATTCGCCAGACTTTAGATAATACATCCTGTGCGCGTTTGTTCGTGCAATGAGGGCTTTGTAATTTGTAACATCAGTAGTTGTGTACTTAGTTGAATCTAGCATAGCTTTAAAAATCAATTCCAATAATCCCAAAGTAGCCTTGAACTTATATTTTCCATTGTGAATTAGAATGTAACCATTTTGATAACTAAATGTTTTATCGCCAATATGATATCCACTCTGAAGTAATCTTACTCCACATGTATAGTCAAGATCATTATTATTTTTCTTTTTTATTTGTTTCAAGTATTCATTTAATGTCGCAATTATTTTATCTTCTTTGCGCACAGATAGGTTATACTGCGATTTTTCAATAGATTTTGTTTCTCCCTCTTCTTTCTCTTCGTCATCATCTTCATCAGCATCTTGATCATCAATCAATTCGGGTTGCATATCATTTTTTTCTTCTTCTTCTTCGTCAGTCACACTTGCTTGCAGATCGTCCCCTTCTTCTTTTTTCTGGATTTTCTCAAATTCAAGTTTCTTCACCTCCACTTCGATTGGGTGTTTTTCTACATCCTCATTTTTGGACACTTGAACCAACTGTTTCAAAGGTCTGACAACGGGTTTAAATAATTCTTCAAGGGCATTTTTATTCGCAGATGAAAAATGCTTTAATGCTTTATATTTTTCTCTCACTACTTTGCTAATTTGATTGATTTCTCGCAATTGTTTTTGTTCTGCTTCAGTAACATTCATGATGATGTTATTTAAACAACTGAAAAAGTACACTATTACACGTCTATATTTATATAAGAACTAAAGCCAAATCTATATCTTCCTGCATTTCGTGGGAATTCAGTAGCTATGACAAAAAAAGAAAAGTCATTTTTCTTCCAACATTCACTACACAATTGTTTAAATTTATCGAAAGTCATATCAGTGTTAACGTGATCGCTATAAATGTGTTTAAAATTCAATTCATTTTGTTTAAATAATATAAGGAAATTTGCATTGTCGCGACAAAGATGTTTCGGTATTGCAGTATACGTCTGACACAAAAGAAAAACATCTATACCATGATGACGACCAAAGTAAAAAAATGATCGTATTTCAGTCTTACTCCCTGACACTGGTACATCATCGAAAATCATAAGTGAATTTAGTTTTGCCTTCTCTGGAGAGAAGGCAAAACCAAATGCCATGCCTGGAATTTTACTCACAACGTCACGAAGAAGTTGGTATTTCGGTTGATTCAATGATTTCGAAAAAAGGTAAATGTTTTTAAAGAAAAGACCTTCTTCATCGAAAATCAAAGAGAGAAGAACATTTGATTTTCCGCTATTACTCGGGCCGCAGAACAAAGCGCGTATACTTGAAGGCAGTAATTTTCCATGCTTCTGATTAACTTTGTTTTGAGGTAAGATGGTATCAAAGTTTCTAACTTTTAAATTTACTTGTTGTTCTTCGAGCTTCATATTGATGAAAACTGACTGGTTTTCTTTAAATGCGTCGGTTTTTAATGTTACTTCATCATTCATTGAGGAAATGTTGCAATGATAACATATACCGATGGTGGTATAGTCAACTCATTGATAAATAAACTTCCGTTTGAGACACATTTTCCGGGATATTCATTCTGTGGACCAGGAACTAAATTGAAGGAACGTTTAGCGCGAGGTGACGAGGGTATAAATTTACTTGATGCAGCCTGTCGTGAACACGATATAGCTTACGACAAAAATAAAGACATACACTCGAGACACCAAGCAGACGAAATTTTACAAAAAAAAGCCTTCGAACGAGCTCGCTCTAAAGACGCACGTTTTGGTGAAAAATTAGCGGCATTTGCTGTAGGAGCTGCGATGAAAGTTAAAAGAAAACTCGGTATGGGGATGAAACGCAAGAATCAGAAAAGTAGAAAACGAAAACCAACAACGAAAGTGGCAGGTAAAAGGAAAAAGAAATTTTCTTTAAAAAAATAATCAATGCAGCTAAACGCGCCATGAACACGAGTGATCCTCTGGAAAGTGCTCTTGCAGGTGCACGAGTATCTTTAAAAAAAGCAGGTGGAACAAAAAACGTAACAGTTCCACGAATTATTCCAGTACCTACTAAGACAGGAGGTTTTCTAGGTCTTAGCCTAATTCCTATACTGGCATCTCTTTCAGCGATAGGGTCATTAGCTGGAGGAACCGCAGCGATAACAAGAGCAGTCAATGAAGCAAAAGCAGCGAAAGAAAGTAATGCAGAGACTAAACGACATAATGCAACAATGGAATCTATTGCAATCGGTAAAGGACTATATTTGAAACCTTGGAAGACGAAATATGGCATTAAACTGTCAAAAAACTGCTAAAGACAAAGCTGCCGAAGAGGGCTTTGACAAATTTAGATCTGATGAAATATGCGAGAGCATTAGAAATTCCTTATTTTAGAGGTGTTTTCATGCGAGATTCTCGTCCAAAAACAGGACCATAGAAAAATGAATCTGCAATAGTTAACTTGGATTCAAAAGAATCACCGGGTACACATTGGTGTAGTTATCGTAAACGAGACAAAGACGTACTTTATTTCGATTCTTTCGGTAATTTGTCACCGCCGTCAGAAATTATGAAGTATCTCAGAGTTAAAAGTGTTAAGTACAACCATAAGCGATATCGAAACTTCAATTCATATAACTGTGGACATCTGTGTCTTAATTTTCTATATAATAATAATTAATGATTGAATCATTCAGTTTCAAAATGAACAGTTTCACGTGCACACTGACAGGAACTTCATCGGTTCTAGAAGCGAATTTTTTTCCTCCACTTGAATTAAATCCTAACCGTGAATATGTGCTTGGAATGGTTGAACTATCGACTTACAATTCTATTCCAAATATTGAAGAAGGGTGTAACAAATTTTATGTTGGTGATGAGACGATCGAGTTGCCAACAGGCTCATACGATGTAGAAGATATATGAAAATATTTAAAAAGTAAAAACATTGAACTCGAGTTGAGAGCAAATAGTAATACTCTCAAGTGTGAATTAAAGTGCGATAGAGAGACTAATTTTATACCGGATGATTCTATCGGAAGACTCTTGGGTTTCAATAAACGACGCCTACTGCCGAATCAAAGATACTCTTCAGATGAGCCTGTTAAAATATTGAAAATAAATTCTCTTCGACTTGAGTGTAATATAACCTCAGATGCGTACATCAACAACAAACAAGCTCATACAATATTCGAATTTTCTTTAACTGTTCCACCAGGATATAAATTAGTTGCCGCACCGAATGCAATCATTTATCAAAGAGTCGTTGTGAAGGCGATAGACCATTTACAAGTGAGAATAGTAGATCAAGATGGAAATTTAGTTAATTCTCGCGGCGAGTTAATAAATATACGATTGCACATCAAAGCACTATAAAATGGGCATTGTCTATCAAAGTGTTGGTTATGGATATAAAGCATCGCCAACATGGTCGAAACGTGTCCGTCCAAAGAAACAAACGAAACGGTTAACATCGAAAAACGCAAAATTTTTGCAAGCTATCGGTTTACGTTTGGGAAAAAATTGATCAAACTCAAAATTGTAATACGCTGCAATGGCTGCAAGCGCAGATCTTCTAAGGATTCAATCTCCGATTCGATTCGATGAAACAATAGCGCAATATGATGTACAATCGTACATGCCATATTCTTCAGTTTCATTCGCAAATAATGATGAAATTCGGATAGTTATTGCTCAAAGTGATTTATACGTTCTACCAAGTAAAAGTTCGATTCGCGTATGTGGTCAATTGTTGAAAGCCGATGAATCAGGACCAACTGCTAAAACAAATTTAGTTAATAATGCAATTTGTCATCTCTTTCAAGAAGCAAAATATCTTCTCAATTCAGTTGAAATAGATTGTAATAAAAATCCTGGTATAACTAGTTTTATGAAAAATTTGGTTTCATCATCCCCGAGTGAATCATCATTGTTAGAAAATGCGAATTTCATTGGTGTCAATGAAACAAACAAAATGACTAACCCTCAGGGTTATTTCGATGTCAGCGTACCATTGAGTAAGATTTTCGGATTCGCTGAAGATTACAATCGCATCATTATCAATTCGAAGCATGAGTTAATTTTGATTCGTACGAATACAGATAATAATGCCGTGCTTCAAATTGGAGTTGAAGAAGATTTTAAAATTAAAATAACCAAAATTGAGTGGTTAGTTCCTCACATTCGCGTGAGTGATGAAACTAAAATAGATTTGTTGAAATTCATAGCTAAAAATAAACCAATATCGATGAGTTTTCGTTCTTGGAATTTAATGGAGAATCCACTATTACCTCAAACTCAGAAAAATGTTTGGGTACTTAAAACATCGACGCAATTAGAAAAACCACGTTTCATTATATTAGGATTGCAAACTGCTAGAAAAAATTCTAAGACAATAAATGCCAGTAAATTTGATCAATGTGGAATTCAAAACGTAAAAGTTTTTCTTAATTCCCAAAGTTATCCATACGGAAATATAAATAATAATTTTACGAAAAATGAATTTTCGGTGATATACGAAATGTATTGTAATTTTCAACGATCCAATTATGGCAAACATCCGAAACCCTTACTCTCAAGAAGTGAATTTGTTACTCATGCTCCTCTTTTTGTATCTGACTGCTCTAAACAGAATGAATCTATCAAGAGCGGTTCAGTTGACATTCGTCTTGAGATCGAGTCATCAGCGAATATTCCAGCAGACACATCTGGTTACCCTTTGCTGTTACACGACAGAATTGTAGAATACAATTGCTTGAACAGTGTTGTTAGAAAATTATAATGAGTAAACGATACAGAGGACATTATATCGTTGATTTGCAAGGATTCAAATCAGAAGGAAATATTTTTATCTTGAAAGAAATTGCTGCCTATCGAGTGGAAGATACAACTATCATCGTACATGTATTTCGACCACCATACAGTTGGAATTCGTTGGATAGAAAAAGTAATTGTTATTGTTAGTAATTGTTAAGTAACATTATTTAATAACTTTCACGCAATTAATTAGAATGACGGTGAAATCCCTTATGAAATGGCTCATGATGTTATACAAAGCATGCTGGCAGACGTAAACTTGATTTTGGTTAAAGGAGAAGAAAAAATTACGTGGTTAAAGCATTTCATTGGAAATGATAAAGTCATAGTTAATATTGAAAGATGTCCATCGTTACACAAGTTTGATACAATAGGTGCTGTTCGATGTGAATATCATGAGCACAGAACAAAAAAGCTTAACTGTGCTCGACAAAATGTCATATTGCTATCTAGATGGCTTAATGATGAATATTCACGGGATGAACAATCAGAGGATGAACTAGAATAAAAATTATAATGCATCGTCCTTTTGAAGAAAATTGTATAATTTTGTGTACTTTACTGTTTTACTATGTACTCAGATTTATAAAAAGTAAATTAGGTTATAATGCTTACTTAACACTTATCTTTGCAGTGTATCTATTATTACTCGTAAATAAAATATTTTTTGAATAGAAAAAAAGAAATTTGGTACATTCCCCCCCCCCCTCCATTCCACACTCTGTATTATTAGTTTCTGAATTTTCGTTAGTCATAAAGAAGCTTTAGAGGCAGCTGCTGCTGCAAGATGTTAGACATATTTGGAAGTCTTAAAAAGTTTTTTAAATTGAACAACGTTGAAACTGAAAATCATGTTTTCAAAATTCATTATAAATTAACTTTTACGACTTTATTGGCATTTTGTGTAATAAGTACTTCACGACAATTCATTGGACCTGCAATTGTGTACGACACTGATCATGCAAATCAAAATTTCATCAATACTTATTGCTGGATAAGTTCGACGTTTACAATAGCAAATCAATTTAGTGATGCAATTCCACATCCTGGTGTAACGTTTTTCAATCTTGAAGTGGATCAAGTCAAACATCATAAATATTATCAATGGACAAGTCTGTTTCTTTTTGGACAAGCAATTCTTTTTTATATTCCACATTATTTATGGAAAATTTAGGGAGGAAATCGTCACAAAGCATTAACAAACAATCTTAAAACAATATCTTTGGATGGTGTTGGTTTCGAAACTCGTTGCAAACATTTATGTGATTTTTTCGTGAGAAACATGAATAATAATAACTCATATTACTATAAATTCATTTTTTGTAAATTTTTAAACTTGATCAATGTCATAGTTCAAATGTTTTTGATTGATTGGTTTTTGCATTTTGAATTCTCCATGTATGGAATAGATATTTTCACTTACTTAGAAAGCGATCAAAGTGAACGAATGGATCCCATGTCCAATGTGTTTCCAAAAGTTGCTAAATGTAGTTTTGATGAATATGGGCCTTCAGGAACGGTGCAAACTCAAGATGCTTTATGTATTTTGCCGATTGACGTTTTGAATGAAAAAATTTATATTTTTTTGTGGTTTTGGTTTCTTTTGCTCGCATTCACAAGTATTTGCAATTTACTGTATAGAATGATTACTTTGTTTTCGCGTTCTTTCAGAAATTTCATCTTCAAACTGAAATTTGGAATCATTTCTCGAAGTGATATAACTTTGTTAAGTAAAAAATTGGATATCGGAGATTGGTTTATGCTTAATCAAGTTGGTAAAAATGTAGATGCTTTTGCATTTAAAAACTTAATTCTAGATTTAAAGACAATTTTTGAAACAAAAAATAGAGATTGTGAAAAGTTTAAAAAATGAATATGCAGATTGACAATGCATCACTTGTAATATGAAGAAGGTAGTTAATAAAATGATAAATCAAAAATATTTTCAATCATTTGAATCCTTTATTTTTTTTTCACCATCAACATCGTCATTAGGAGTGCGTTTGTAACCCCATGGTACAGTTGTTATCATATCTTGCAAAATTATTCTCTTATCATCATTATAACTTAAAGCTAATTTTCTTTGTTTCATCGTATAGACATTAAACTTTTCGCTCGTAATTAAATTCTGTTCGACATATTTTCTCTCCCTATCGAACAGACAGTTGGCATAGTCTTCAAATTCAATGTTGCGTATAGCGGATCGTTTAACTCCTTTGAGGCGCTTGTTCGACTTTTCTTGACCTAACACTTTATAAGCATACATTTTAGCTCTCAAACCTATAAAATGAGTCATGATACGACCAGTTAATTCATCCTTCATTAAGCCTAGCACGCAACGATTGACTTGTGGTATATTATACGGATTATCAAAAGGATAACCCGAAGTGTCAAATCTGTGAATATCTTCACGAATATGTTCATAAATATCATCGCAAATGATTTGATAGGCTAACCCATCAGTATCTACATAAAGAAGCCGAAATCCTGCGTTTCCAAACCTTTTTTGAACCCAGTTATAGTGAAAATCCACAATGACTGTTTTAGACAAATCCAAAATGGAGAAACCTACATAAATAGGTTTGTCAAATAGGATGGAAGTCTTTTCCATCTCTATAATGATGAGATCATCATCAATTATTGTTGATGAGTGAAAATTTGGTTTACTAATTAATGCTTTTGCACCATAACGACCTTCAAACTTGCTTATAATTCGAATATCCCTAAATCTACGAGCATTCATACACAGCTTACCAAACGAACTATTATTCATCAGCTTGTAAAAGTTTTTCGAAAATTCATTCGTGCTTTTTTGTCTCAATTCCGTGTTCAAGTCAATATATGGTTTTAACCATTTGGCTTGTTTGAACTTCAAAACTCTATGAATTTTCGTCAGCTTTAATCCAAGTTCGACATATTGCTTCAGGTTAACAAAATGTAGAACATAATTTTTTTTATCATAAAAGGTAGTCATAAGTTTACTCCATTTGCTGCGTGACGGTGTTAAATGTTCTGCCGCAAGAGGAAAATCGGAGTGCTGCTCGTGTAGGTTTGCAGGGTATTGAAAGTCAACTTCTAAGATGTAACCGTATTCTCCGTCATTAGCAGTTTCAATATCAAACTCCTCAGGAGAAATCCAAGTAAAACCGCCATATGGTAAATGAGAACTTTGACTGTAGCCATAACGATTCACAACATCAAAATATTTAAGGTAAACGGTTGGTTTAGTGGAGTCGTAAGCCGTTCCCATGTAAGGGTTGTTAGCTTCTGCATATCGATGAGTTACAGTCGTGATGCCACCTCGAATCCCGCGTTCTATAAAGTGATACATCTCAGGACAAGTGAGAAGTTCTAATTTTACTCCAGTTTTTTTCAACATAGCATCCATACATAGTGAGGGTGCAGTGTAATAATGAAATGCATCTAAATTGTAAATTTCCATACATGTTTTTCTAAAGTTTATAAGAATATCTGCCGTAAGACAGATGTCGCAACGCAAATAAATGTCTATGTATTCCCCTAGCGTTTTAATATTAAAACATGTCCAAACACGTTGTGCATGAAGGTAATCTTCGTCACTTATATCTTCTTCATTAAATTTAGAAAAGAAGTCAGCTTTAGAAGGAAGTTCACTTTCATCTAATTTCTCCCAACTATCTAAATAATCGTAACAGCATACACCCTTTCGTGTGAGTAATTGAAATTGTTCGTCATTTGGAAAATATTTGCGCGTTGTTATTTTATCTTCATCGCGTAGGTAGCCAGCTAGCTTTGAAACGCTTGATGCTCAAAAACGAAAGGAATCGAGGAAACGTATGCTAACCGTCAAGCCATCAAATTCTTTAGTAAACGATATATATGTTTCTTTATTCTCAGGTAGTACTTTTATTTGTCCTGGATAGCGATTGGCTAGAGTGCGAATCAAAAATTTTGAATCATACTTTGACATGTTGTGAAAAAAACATGGTATAAACTTTTTATTTTGAAAATTAAGATTACATTTATTGTGACTTGCTCCTCGGAATTTCCCAGTCAAATGACAGTGATCCATACATTTCTTATCTTTTTCCGTAAAAGGCATCTCGCAAATATGACATTCGTTCGCATTATGAAACTTTTGTTTTTCTTCATCAGATAAAATCATGGGTTTAGGATCTTGTAATAGATTGTGATAGTACGTAGCCAAAGTATAAAGACGATCAATAAACCACTCGATACAATTTTCTCCTCGATACATATCAAAACTAGACAGAGAATCGTCATAAGTGCAATGTGTATAATAGCCAATCGAACATGGTACATGTTTTTGATATCCTAAATCTTTTTCAGTTGACTTGATGAGAAGCGATTCCAGATCTGCAGTCACCGAAAATGGCACCTATTCCTTATTACTATAGTTTTTAAAAGTTAAAATATTTTTCTCTTCATTCGGAAAAATCATTTTGCACTGTTTTTTAATTCTATAACAGTCTTGTCTGTGTTATACATATGAAACTTCATTTTTAAAATGAGAGAGACATCGGTCGCATATAAAAGTTTTACCATGACGTTTCGATAAACTTGTACTCACTAGCCGGAAAAAATTTTTTATCAAGCAAAAGTGAAATACAGCGGATTCATTATTAATGTCATCAAATGAATCGATCTCATCTTCATTGTCGGAAAAAATTTTTTCATTTGGACCTTCAACTGGAAGCATAAGTAAATGTATCGTTGGTTTGTTTGATTCAAAAGTACTCAAATAGACGGGATATACTTCCTTCTTTTCAAAAGCGTAAACATTGATTGATAATTCGTTCAATTGTTCAAATTTCTTTATATTTTTAAGTTGCAATGTTGAATCTATACCTTCGTATTTTAAATGTTCTTCAATTGGCGGATAAGATGTGGTTCTGCAAACATGATCTTTAGCCGGAAATAAACTAGCAATAACACAATGTAGAAAACAATAATCATTTTTGTTTTGAATATTTATAACTGCTTTCTTCTTTTTGATAAAGTCTGGCAAGTCAACGTACGTTCCACCTCGCAGCAGTGAATATATATTAATGTTGAAAGTTAAATCAATTATCTCCGACATTGTCCAACCGGAACCTTGGAATTGATCGTTTTCAACTTTACTTAATATATCATCTTGCACGTGAATATGAAACCACTCGTCGAAATTTGTCGATTAAAGAATAGGTTCAGCTTTTGTTGGGAAATTTTTTACATCGCTAATTAAACTACCATCTGCTTCAAATAACTCGAATTTGCAAAACAATATTGAACTTACTTTGACGGCTTGATGTATTTTCAAAACATTTTTTATTCGTGTAATGAATTTGACAGTGATTATTTTACTGAGGACTGAAGTTCAAAAAAATTATAAAAAAATATTTTTAAAAAAATTGTACAATATAGTTTTAAGGTTTTTTAATGTTTAAATACAAATTTATTGTTAATTTAAAATTACATTGTTGTCATCATTGACTTTTCCTTTTTTTCCTTTACCGTATAAGAATTTATTAAATTTTCATTTCAAGTCAATTATTTAAATATAAATATTTTTGTTTTTCATTTGAAAATAATATTTCATTTTTTATTAGCACATTTTTATTAGAAAAAATATTTGCAAATCATTGTTAAACTTTCAAATAATATTCATATAAACGATCCAAACGAACAGGATCTTAGAACTTGTAATGTGTTCTATTACAATTGATGTCTAAGCTCTCTCTATGCCTTTCTCTTTTCTCGTATACTTTAATGAGTTAAAATTAATATATTTTTAAAACACTCATTAATTAATAAAAAACATGGGAAAACTGAACATCTAAAAAATACACAGTGGCAATTCTGTACATCAATCATGTATTGCTTCCTATTCTTAAACATGCCACATGTTGTAAGACAATAGAAAGTATGTCAGTTGTCCACAAATACGAACATGTGGTCACCAACTTGCATCATTCTCGTGTCAAATTTAAACCAAAAATATAAAACGATACATGATCTGTGACATTATGCATTACTTTGTAATTAATTACCACCAAAATCATTAAAATTATTTCTGTACAGATGTGACAGCAAAACCTATTTTTAACCAAGCAATCAATCAAAAGAAAATATCATTTAAAGTCATAAAAAATTGTTGCGTTAAAAACAGGAAGATTTTTAGACCACTAAAACTGGTCCAGAAGTCTTCCAGGTCATCTACTTGAACCAAAGTTTAATTTTTATCACAACTGACATACTAACCGATGAAATGAAATGAAGGTAATATTGTGGGCATGCGATATATTGTTCTGTAATATCTGCGTGTCCGAGTCGCGGTATGCAGCGAGTAACGTGACCAAAACTAGAGATTCGGAGGGTACGTGCGCGTTGCGTTCAAAATTGGAAGATGTTGATAATGTTGAATTTCATCGAGGAATATGACTTGAAATTTTAAAATCTATACAGTTCAACTGTCGTTACACTATTCGCAACGGGACGTTGCTTTTTTAATTAATTCTGTCTTTGGCCGCGAGTTAAATGATGCCAACTTTCGTCGACAATTAGTATTTGAAAATTCGGAAAATATAATAAAATTCTCTATTTATACACGAATATATCACACAGCCGTTGGGACTTTCGCCAAGTGGAGATGATAATTTGATAAAATTTAACTGTTTACATTTGGAACATCACCTTGTGAATTCTGTGCGAAGTCACGGAGGATTTGAAACGGCTATTTCGACCGGAACTATAGATTCCGAGAGTAAGATACGCATAAGGTAAATATGTTGAGTTTCAAAAATGATACAAATTCCAAAATTAAAACAGGTGAAGAATGTTGAGTTTCATCGTGAATCAACGTTTGAGATTTTAAAATTGACGAAAAGCCTCATTCTTGGAACATTCAATATATGATGATTATTGAAAAAAATGACGGTGCTTCTGTAAAATTGCAGTGCATCGGTTTTTCAAATTATTTTCATTCGCGTAACGGTATGAACCGAATGTTATATGACCGAAAAATTACAAAATCAAAGCGCAAGGTACATGTGTCTCAGTAGAAAATTAAATTTTGTTAATAATAATACATGTCATTGTTGAATAACATTTAAAATTTGGGAAACGATCAGAAGTTCAATTCGCGTCTTTTCATATATTATGACAAAATTACGTGGAATAATGTTGATGAAATGTGGAACATTATTGTCGAAAACTGCCTCGTCGCTTGAAACAAACCGACCGGTAAAGCTGTAACTAGAGGTTTTCAGTGCAAAGTACATGTCTGTTGTGTTCAAAGTTAAATCAAATGGATAATATTCAAATTCATCGTGAAAGGACATTCAAAACTTGAAAAGCAATGAACAGTTAAGTTATTGTGTTTCATTCTTATGCATAATGATTAAATAAATTTGTTCTGATTGGAACTAGAGATTTACAAAACAAACTACGTGTGATTCGCGTACGAAAGTGAATGAGATAAATGATGTTAACTTTCATCATTAAATATTATTCGAATATCCGGAGAAAACGATACAACGATTAGTTTGTATCTAAATACGTATGACAATCGAATAGGTCACAGAGCTCAGTTCTTCGAAAACTATTAACAGTTAGAGTATGAAACGACTGTTACCTCCGAAATTGTAGATTTCAAGAGTAAGGTACGTGTGATTGACGTGAAAAATCGTGTAAGGTGAAAATGTTGATATTCAATAACGATACAAGTTTTAATTTTCGTAACACTAGATATTTACTGTTGAAACAAAAATTGCAGTACTTTTGCTGCATGCGGTACATTGTTTTGAGAATTGAGAAACTAATAATACTATGTACAAAAAATGCGTTCGTCGCCTACAAAATTGGATCGGGTACATAACGTGCACGAAAGATCAGAAGTTTAATTCGATCTCCTAAGATACATTATGATTGGATTGAATACAGCGATACTGTTCAGTAATTTGTATTTTTTTCTGAAACTGGAGACTACTGGTGAATATTATTTTCATTTCTTGAAAATAATAAAAAACCTTCATTTTCGTCATACTCTATATATAGTGATCGAACAAACGAGATGTAAAATTGTTCAGAAATGGAACATTGTTTGATTTTCCTACACACGGGTACGGTACAAACCGAACATTTCAATCGAAACTTGAAATTCCTCGTGTTAGGTACGCGTGATTTATGCACAAAATTTAAACATATAAAAAATGACAAGTTTTATCGTGAATTAAAATTCGAAAATTGTAAGACGACTTTCTTTTCTTTTTTCTTTTTTTTTTTGTTTCGTTTTTTCTTTTTTTTTGGAAGAACACTCAATACATGATAATGAAAGAGAATGACAGTTCGTTCGTTGAATTGAAGTAGGGGAGTGTGCCGACAAGTGAGACGGCTCGAACAGTGAGCCGGTGGGAATAACTTGAAATTTATAGGATGAAAAATGATGAATAAGATGAATTTATTGTCATTTTACAATGATGAACAACAAAGGTCCAAAATTCCAGAACTCGGAATCATATTTCAAAAGAGTTATAACAAAGTCGTGATTTTGAACGTCAAAATCGCACTGTCTCGCTGTTGGAGTCGTCTCACTTGTGGGTACTCTCCCCTACATCGTTTTGTAAATCATTTTCATTCGCGTGACATAGGCCAACTCTTATGACCAACACTAGAGGCTACGAGAGCGTTATGAGTAGGGAATTAAGGCGGGTACTAGATACAAATTCGCAATATTTAGCATCCGCCTTTTTTTGGGAATATCCAGGTCCCGCCGCGTATCCTTTTTCCGCCGATTGCGGGGGTATCTAGCTTCCGCGCTCATTTTAGGATAATATCCAATTATCCCAAATACGGACTCCCAATGCAGTCCGTATTTCGTGATATCCAATTTCCACGCATTCGGTGCGTGTCCAGATCAAAACAGGTGTTATCACTATTGTGCATTGGTCACTTTTTTATCTTTAAGTAAAAAAACTTCTTACTGTAACATTTTTCTTTCTTTTGTCTACCACTTTTCAGATAACGCCTAGCTGAACACGTTCGATGCGTTCGGCGTCGCACGGTAGACCTAGATAAGATAAGGTGGTATGTTTGATGTGCCGCGTGCCAGGTGCCTAAGAATCGGAAATCGGAAGCTTATATTTACACGTGATTTTTACTAATTATAAAACACACGAAATGATAGTGACTACGAAAATTTTCTAAAATTTAATCGTCTAGAAACTTTGTCGTCTGTTTCTTGCAGATAGTGATTTTTTGCTTGGTGAAAAGTAAACTGATGCAACGGATAGATGCGAAGCAAAAGTTTTTTTCAATATGAAAAATAAACATGATATGAAGTGTTGTCAAATTGTTGCCAAAGGCGATGAGTCATTTTCATTGTTTATTGTTTGCGCAAGGGATGATTTTTGAAGGTTAGTTTGGCGCAGCACACATGATCGTAGAACGCTATATATTGGGATTTTCTAGCCGCCAAAAAATTAGTATGAGCTCGGGCTCATTGTTAGAAGCTCAATTCAAGCAAAAACAAAGACTTGAACTTCACCTTCTGAATTTGAAACTTTTGAAGGCAATTATAAAATACGTTGGAGATGATGATTATTAGAGTTGAAATTAGAAAATTTACATTTAGAACATGAGCAAGTGCGCATTGGATCTTATCAACGCGGCCGGATCGTTCCCGCCAACTCGGAAACTCAGCCAGCTGCGGTCAGGAGTTCTTTACACCGTGCTGACAATGAAAAAAGTCAACACAACGTTTGGTGATCGCATCGTGGTAGACCTGCAGGAAGATGACGAGCCGTTTGCTATCTTTCTACCAGCGAGAATGACCGAATCGTTCGTTAAGAACAGCGACACCATCAGCGTGCTTAGCAAGCTGGCCGAAAAGGGTAAAATGTACATGGAAGTCACGGGATTGTATCGGAGTAAAGAAGTCAAGTTTGGAGTGTTGGAGTGAAATTAGTTTGTACTAAACGATAGACTTAAGGGGTATAATATTCACCAAAAAAAAATGCACTCATATGTGAAAAAAAAATTTTGAAATTGTTATAAAAAAATGTTGTAACAGAAAATTGTATCAAATTTTGCAAAAAATGTTATATTTATGATTTTGAGAAATTGATAAAAACTCCATGTACTCTTGTTGTAAGAATAAAAAATTATGAAAATGTAATTAAAACGAATAAAAAGTAATACACAATATGTTATTTTTTATTTCCGAAATTTCCAAAAAACTTTTCAACTTTAAGTAAATTTTCCAAGAAAACATTTTCAAACAATATATTACTAAATTTTCAAAAATTATAAAACTTCTGAAAACTTTTGCAGACTTTTGAAAACTTCTAAAAACTTTTGAAACTTTTGAAAACTTTTAAAACTTTTGAACACTTTTGAAAACTTTTAAAGACTTTTGAAACTTTTAAAGACTTTTGAAACTTTTGAAACATTTGAAAATGAAAAAAAACTTTTTTAATATTATTAATTTTTCGCAATAATTTTAAAATGTTTTCAAAAAATGAAACAGTTTCTGTGAACGTATTTCAATCCAAATTTCTTTACAAGTTTATAAGGCTCTCACTGGGAATCTCCTTCATACCTGATAAACAAAACTTTCTACTGGGGATTCCTTTCCGGCACGTGTTTTCTGGGTGTCCTTATCTGCTTACTTGTAGTCTCGGGTGTTGCTTATTGAATTGATTAATGACTTAAAATTATTCGTTTTTTAAGAACAAAAAAGTAATTAATTCATAATAAAAAAATTGATTTTAAGAACGAAAAAAATATTTAACACAAATTTCAAAAAATGAATTCCTACAAATCAAAAAATCTTTACAACAATATAATTTATAGATTTTTGAGGGGGGTAGGTAATAAAAAATGATGAGAGAGGAAAAAGACATTTTCATATTCATTTTTTATTAAAAAAATGTAAAAAGCGAACAACATACAATTTTTACAAAAATTATTCAGAAAGTGAATAATAACCATTTACGTCGGAGTCAGTCATCTCCTCACCGTCGCTGTTGAGTTCGACTATTTCTCTACGATCTAAATCCTTGAGTATATAGCTATCCGCGTAGACATCATCAAAGTAGTTCACTTCGTCAAAGTTCTCGTCCTCACGCTCTGCCGGATCGTCGTCGTCTACGTTGACAACGAGGCTCATGGAGCGCTGTTGGCGAAGCACAGGCGGCTCATCGGGACGAATCGGCTCGAACTTCCACAAGGTGGCGAAATCGCCTATCTTGAGTCCCTCTATGCGAGCTTCCCTCCCTTCGTACTCCACGATGTCTGTGATCTCAGGATGCTGGAGTTTGATGAGTAGTGCTGAATCCACCGTTTCGCGGATCTCGAACCGGTTTGCAAGGGTGCTGTTTTCAAGCCAAGCGCTGGGAACGATGACTCGTTGGCAGATTTCAGTAAAAACCTAAGACAAAAGAAATGACAAAATTAATACAGAAACAATAAACAATACAGAAACAAAAAATGAATGAGAATAAAACGAAAAAATTTTTACTAGAATCAAAAAATTATGAAGTACTTTTGCTTACCGTCACCATGTGTGGATTAGCGTTGGCGAGGTTTCCTCGATGAATATCCATGGTTACTGTAGACGAACTGTGTCCCAGACCACCAAAGGTCGCTCTTTTAAAGTGTGAATTGTCAGGCACATGTCCGTTTTTTTGGGAAATGCTCCTGCCGCGGTAATAGGAAAACTTAGTCAAAAAAAATTATAGAAAAAACGGCCCGGTGAGTTCGTTGTCTCTAGACGCGCGCGCTAGGTAAAGTATACAGAGATAACAGCGAGGGGGGCTTATGGCACTCGTACTGAGACCGATTCACTCTTTCGTTTATTAAAAACTGGAGCAATAATTTTTGCACAGCCAACAATTCGTTGTTGAAATCGGTATCCATCAATTGCAAAATTTTGCCATGAACCAATACGTGCTGATCGATATGCAAAATTCCAAAAAATCATTTTGTGAATAATAACTTCCGAATGAAAACGCACTTTTCTCGTACACATTTTGGAACTAACATGACAACTACACAATCTCAACCTTTATATTCACTTTTTCTCGATGATCTTTGAAAGACTTTCAGAGAAACTTCCACAAAAAATTTGAACAGAGATAAAAAATAAAATTGCACTGAAAATTATAGTTTGATATTCGAAGAAAAATCCTATCTCAGAACATTCCGAAATTTATTGTTGTTTTCAACAAAATTGGTTTGTAATAATAAAAGAAACTAAGAATTAAAATGTCACAAAAAATCATGCAGTCGTAAAAATTGAATTGTTACATAAAATTATAGTTTTATCATTAAACAATAAATCAATTAATTATTATATTATCCTTATCCTTATCCTTATCCTTATATCCTTATATCCTTATATCCTTATCCTTATATATATAAAAATGTAACTATGTTTGTTTGTCTGTTTGTTTGTTTGTTTGTTTGTGTCGAAATGGCGCTCCGAAAAATCGATAGAAACGATTTCAAGCGCATTAGGGTGAATCTACGAACTCTCAAAATTAAAATAGGCTATATAAAGAATCGATTTTTCAAATTTAATTCATCGATACTCGCAAAAATGTATTTTCGGTTTTGTCAAAATCGCACTTTTCTATGATTCAACACTTACTAAACAAATTTTATTTATTAAAATACACTTCGGATCTCTTTAAATTTTTGTACCTTGCAACAAAGAATCGGTTTGAAATATTTTCTTTATTTTCTTCCAAACATAAACATGAACGATGATTTCAATGATTTCATTGAACTATTCACCGGAAATTCGGCATTATTTTGATGCTGCCTTCAGTAGTGTTATGATTTTGTAAGTGAACTGCAGATTGTACATTTTGAATATGCCGCTCCGAAAAAAATCACAGTTAACTAAAGTTACGAAAAAAGCTGCTGCTCTACGTGTTGTGCGAGCCGAGGAAGACGAGGATGTTCGACAGGTAGGTTCTTATTTTGGTTATTGTAACATTTTCTTCTTTTTGGTAGTACAACTTTCAAAATTTTTAGAACCGTCTATCAAGGTCTCGGACACGACAACGAGTGGTTCGTTTCAACGACACCTCAGAGGAACGAGCGGTTCGTGAAATTTTTTAACATTTCAATTATTTCAATTTTCTTATACATTTTTCACTTTTCATTAATCATTTTTATCATTTCAGATACGTCTCAGCGATCAATTAGAACGAGCACATCGAGCACGGTCGCATGAGACTAATTATTAAACTAATTATCAAATGTTTTAAAGCGTCGTTTGTACAACGAGCGAGTTCGACGGCAGAGAGCACGTTCCGCTGAAACGGAAAATGAGACTGAGGTAATATTTATTATGACTAATGATAGAATATTACTTTCAACTATAATTCTTAACTATCACATTATACTATTTTCAAGAAACGACTTGGACGGGAGCGAGATCCCGCGAAACACACGAAGAATCAGAGGTAATTTTAACGTTATAATTTCCTTCACTTTTCAGTTCATTCCCATATGCTTTACTCTATGTCTTTTTTTAGCAACGCCTTCGAGAGGACCGCGACCGCCGAGCCTTAGCAAGATCCCGCGAAACACACGAAAAAACCGAGGTACTTTTATCTTCATAATTTTATTTCTTTCGAAGTTTCTTTTCATATACTTTACTTTTTGTATTCTTCCAGGAACGCCTACGACAGGAGCGAGAACGCCGAGCCACAGATAGATCACGTGAAACACTGAAAGAAAGAAAGGTATGCTACATCTGATTCATGTTTTTTCCTTTTTTACACACAAATGTGTAATAATGCTTATATTTCTCCTAGAATCGCCTTCTCCGTCAAAATTTGCGACAGCGCAACTTACGAGCGAACGAATCTGCGGAGGAGCGTGCGGATTACATTTAGCTGCGTTCAACTACGATCCTGATGTGCCTTACCACGAAGATCCGTGCTTACAGATTGGCCATATGATTGTTGTTCGTCCACATTGTAAGGCATTGAAATGGCCTGGCGAAACCTACAACATTTGTTGTAGAGATGGCAAGGTTCGGCTTCCTTCGATAGAAGAACCTCCGCCACTGAGATCTTTCCTCTTAGGTCACTCCGAAGAGTCCAAGATGTATCTACGCTCTCCTCGGCAGTACAATTCTTGCTTCGTGATGACTTCTTTTGGTGCTGATAAAATTATCTGACAACCTGCTTCCAATCACAGGACAGGTGTATCATCTCATCGGTTCACTATTACCCACCAACGATGCAGCACACAGTTTCCTACAAATTTATTTAATGGGTGATTTCGACGACGAGTTAGATCGACGATGCCACATTGATGCAGCTTTGGATAGAGTTATTTATCTTATTCCAGCTTTAAGAACTTCTGCACGATTATAACAACCTGATTCGTCAGTTTAAAACCGCGAAGGAAACTATCGATCCTGGCGATCAAGTACCAGCTGGTGAACACCCGGGACGATACAACGCTCCAACAGTCGACGAGGTTGCTGCTATTATTGTCGGAAGAGTTTCAGATGAACGAGATATAGTGTGTATACACGGGATAACCATCTTCAACGAATTTTTGATTGCAATCCTTATTATGACGCTTTACAGTATCCTTTGATGTTGTGGCAGGGTCAAACAGGATATACGTTCAACGTCCCGGAGGTCAATCCGCATACTCTTGCACCAACGGCTAAAAAGGTTTCTGCAATGGATTTTTATGCATTTCGCATTGCAGTTCGTGACCAAGATTTCAACACTCTATTGCGGTTCAGACATTTATTCAGCCAATATTTGGTTGATATGTACGCCAAAGTAGAAAGTGAACGACTCCGATATATTTCGACTCATCAAGCCAGATTACGATCGGAGGCGTACGTTCATCTAAGAGATGCTGTAGTTGCTGATGCTGCTGTCAATGCGAATGACATCGGAAGAATGGTTATTTTACCTTCTACTTTTGTGAACAGTCCTCGATATTTGGCGGAGTATACTCAAGATGCTTTGGCAATCGTGCGGAAATATGGCAAGCCAGATCTCTTCATTACTTTTTTACATGCAATCCATCATGGGACGAAATTAAATCTGCCCTTTTTGAGGGCCAAGCTGCTATGGACAGACACGATATCATAGCCCGGGTTTTCAGACAGAAAGTCATCAAATTTCTCAAGTGTCTCACAGAAGGACGTGTTTTTGGTTTTGTTTCAGCATACGTATACTCAATAGAGTGGCAGAAACGTGGTCTCCCTCACATCCATTTATTACTCTTTCTTAAATAAAAACTTCGGCCAGCAGACATCGATTGGATTATTTCAGCAGAAATTCCAGACACTGAAATAGATCCCAATCTTCACAGAATCGTTGTAAGACACATGATTCATGGACCATGTGGAGAAATGAATATGCAGTCACCTTGCATGAAAAATGGCCGCTGTACCAAACAATATCCAAAAGATTTAATCCAGGAAACAGTCAGTAACGCAAATGGATATCTAACGTACAGAAGACGCAGTCCTGAAGATGGCGGCTTTACAACAACCATCAATATCCACGGACATGAAGGTCAACAGGTCACTATCGACAACCGGTGGGTCATGCCATATTGTCCATTTTTATCAACATCTTTTGGCGGACATATTAACGTTGAGTGCTGCAATTCAGTTGAGGCGATAAAGTATATATGTGGCTATATAAACAAAGGATCCGATCAGGCCGTTTTTCAAGTTCGGCCACAGATAGGCAGATAAATCCATTAGATAAGGTTCGCACTTATCAGGCAGGACGATACATTAGTAGCAATGAAGCTGTTTGGCGACTTCATTCTTTTCCAATGCATGAACGCTTTCCTGATGTAGTTCATTTACAAGTCCACTTGGAAAACGGTCAACGTGTTTATTTTAACGAGGAAAATATGCAGCATCGCGTCGAACAGCCTCCGAAAACAACACTCACTGCTTTCTTTGCATTATGCCAAAATGCAGTTGAATCAGATGTTGCTCAAACTTTGTTATATGCTGTAGTTCCTACTTACTACACTTGGGATAATTCTGATAGAACTTGGAATCCCCGGAGACGTGGTGAAGATGTTCCTAACTGGCCTGGAAGAAAACAGACTGCTGCGATTGGACGCATGTACGCCATTCATCCCAATCAGTTTGAGTGTTTCTGCTTGAGATTGTTACTCACAGTAACAGTTGTAAGAGGTACAGCATCATTCGCAGCTCTTCGAACAGTGGACAACGAAAAATATCTCATGTACAGAGAGGCATGTGAGGTTCGCGGTCTTCTGGAAAACGATGACCACTGGACTCTGACAATGCAAGAGGCGGTTTTGACTCGGTATCCAAGCCATTTGAGGACATTGTTCTCCATCATTATAACCTCCTGCAAAGTTTCCAATCCTTTCACACTTTGGAACATGTTCAAGGATCAGATGTCTGAGGATATACTCCATCGTCGAGAGCAAGAGCAACCAAACATTATAGCATATGACATCATTTATGACGAAGCCATTCAGTTAATAGATGATATTGTTTATTCAATATCAGGTATTTATACATTTTCAAAAAATAATGTCTCTCCGAAACAAACTATCTTAATACGAAATTATAAAACATACATTTACTTTCAGACCATCATGTAGCTGATTACGGTCTACCTGCACCGAGAATAGCTTTTCTTTATAACAATGAGGTTCGTGTACAGCTGAATTACGATGCTGACGCCCTTGCTGTAGGTGTTCGAACGGCTTTGCCTACTCTTAATAACGCCCAAAGATGTTTCTATAATGCCGTAATGGAAAAAGTTGATGCTAATGATCCGGCCATATTTTTTCTCAATGCCTGCGGCGGAACAGGCAAAACTTATTCACTGAACCTTTTGCTATCCACTGTAAAGAGTCATCGCCAAATAGCTATAGCTTTAGCCTCTACTGGTAACGCTTCAACATTGTTACAAGGCGGACGAACGGCACATAGCGTTTTGAAGCTTCCATTGAATTTGCATTATCAAGAGGCACCAGTTTGTAGCATCAGCAAAAATAGTGACAGGGCTGGAATGTTACGTTTGTGCAAATTGATAGTCTGGGATGAAAGTTCTTCTTCTCATAAGAATGCTGTAGACGCATTAGACAGAACCTTGAGAGATCTTCGGAATGATGATCGTACAATGGGAGGTTAAGTGGTCATACTAGCTGGTGACTTTCGACAAACCCTCCCAGTTATAGCCCGTGGTACTCCTGCTGATCAACTCCACGCCAGCATCAAGAGTTCTCCATTATGGCAAGCCGTAGTCCTCCACACGCTCACAACAAACATAAGAGTTTTTCTTCATAATGACGAAAACGCTGCCAATTTTTCGTCATTGCTTCTCCGAATCGGTGATGGATTAGAGCCTCTAGACAATGATGGAAACATTACACTCTCTCCAAATCTCTGCTGCATCGAAAATTCCACTGAAGACCTTATCGCTGCCGTGTTTCCCGACATTCAGCAGAATTACGAACAGCAGAATTGGTTATGCGAAAGGGCTATTTTAGCCCCCACGAATGATGTCGTGTCGGCATTACAAGACAACTTATTTCAAGATATTGGCCGAAATCATTGGAGACGAAAAGGTTTACACTGCTTTCAATTCTGTGGTGAACCAGGATGATGTGGTGAATTATCCTGTTGAGTTCCTAAACTCCTTGGAGTTGCCTGGCGTGCCATCGCAGATATTAAAATTGAAAGTCGGTGTTCCAGTTCTTCTACTGCGGAATTCAAACCCTCCACTTCTATGCAACGGAACACGAATCTGCATCACTCAACTTTGAGACAGGATAATTGAAGGTATTTTGAAACAATTTCAGTGGTATTGTCATGTCCAATTAATTATTACACAACTGTTTACAATTTTTAGGTATAATAATGAATGGAGCCTATGAAGGAACGCATGTCATTATACCTCAGATTCCAATTATTCCAACGGACCTGACGTTCGAGTTTGAAAGGAGGCAATTCCCGGTCAGATTAGCCTTTGCCATGACAATCGATAAAGCGCAGGGACAAACTTTGAAAGTCGCTGGGGTCCACCTTGAAAACCCGTGTTTTTCATGCGTTAGTGTAATTATATCATGGTCGTTGTTTCAAATAAACGAGGTTTTACCACGTTTACGATCGGGTTAATCATTTTAAAAAAGTATCAGGTATTCTTTTTACATCTACTTTATAAATCAGTGAACGTGAACGATAATGTAGAGCAATGTAAAAAGATGTACCTTTTTTCTGAAAATTGTAATCTTCCCATCACTCTTACTGTATATATTTCAAATAATTATATATATTACACATACACATATATTACAATCCTTATATATATAAAAATGTAACTGTGTTTGTTTGTCTGTTTGTTTGTTTGTTTGTTTGTGTCGAAATGGCGCTTCAAAAAATCGATAGAAACGATTTCAAGCGCATCAGGGTGAATCTACGAACTCTCACAATTAAAATAGGCTATATAAAGAATCGATTTTTGAAATTTAATTCATCGAAACTCGCAATAATGTATTTTCGGTTTTGTCAAAATCGCACTTTTTCATGATTCAACACTTACTAAACAAATCTTATTTATAAAAATACACCTCGGATCTCTTTAAATTTTTGTACCTTGCAACAAAGAATCGGTTTGAAATATTTTCTTCCAAACATAAACATGAACCTAACATTACATTGAACTATTCACCGGAAATTCGGCATTATTTTGATGCTGCCTTCAGTAGTGTTATGATTTTGTAAGTGAACTGCAGATTGTACATTTTGAATATGCCGCTCCGAAAAAAATCACAGTTAACTAAAGTTACGAAAAAAGCTGCTGCTCTACGTGTTGTGCGAGCCGAGGAAGACGAGGATGTTCGACAGGTAGGTGCTCCTTTTGGTTATTGTAACATTTTCTTCTTTTTGGTATATTAACGTTGAGTGCTGCAATTCAGTTGAGGCGATAAAGTATATATGTGGCTATATAAACGAAGGATCCGATCAGGCCGTTTTTCAAGTTCGGCACACAGATAGGCAGATAAATCCATTAGATGAGGTTCGCACTTATCAGGCAGAACGATACATTAGTAGCAATGAAGCTGTTTGGCGACTTCTTTCTTTTCCAATGCATAAACGCTTTCCCAATGTAGATCATTGACAAGTCCACTTGGAAAACGGTCAACGTGTTTATTTGAACGAGGAAAATATGCAGCATCACGTCGAACAGCCTCCAAAAACAACACTCACTGCTTTCTTTGCATTATGCCAAAATGCAGTTGAATCAGATTTTGCTCAAACTTTGTTATATGCTGAAGTTCCTACTTACTACACTTGGGATAATTCAGTTAGAACTTGGAATCCCCGGAGACGTGGAAGTGCGAACCTCATCTAATGGATTTATCTGCCTATCTGTGGCCGAACTTGAAAAACGGCCTGATCGGATCCTTTGTTTATATAGCCACATATATACTTTATCGCCTCAACTGAATTGCAGCACTCAACGTTAATATGTCCGCCAAAAGATGTTGATAAAAATGGACAATATGGCATGACCCACCGGTTGTCGATAGTGACCTGTTGACCTTCATGTCCGTGGATATTGATGGTTGTTGTAAAGCCGCCATCTTCAGGACTGCGTCTTCTGTACGTTAGATATCCATTTGCGTTACTGACTGTTTCCTGGATTAAATCTTTTGGATATTGTTTGGTACAGCGGCCATTTTTCATGCAAGGTGACTGCATATTCATTTCTCCACATGGTCCATGAATCATGTGTCTTACAACGATTCTGTGAAGATTGGGATCTATTTCAGGGTCTGGAATTTCTGCTGAAATAATCCAATCGATGTCTGCTGGCCGAAGTTTTTATTTAAGAAAGAGTAATAAATGGATGTGAGGGAGACCACGTTTCTGCCACTCTATTGAGTATACGTATGCTGAAACAAAACCAAAAACACGTCCTTCTGTGAGACACTTGAGAAATTTGATGACTTTCTGTCTGAAAACCCGGGCTATGATATCGTGTCTGTCCATAGCAGCTTGGCCCTCAAAAAGGGCAGATTTAATTTCGTCCCATGATGGATTGCATGTAAAAAAGTAATGAAGAGATCTGGCTTGCCATATTTCCGCACGATTGCCAAAGCATCTTGAGTATACTCCGCCAAATATCGAGGACTGTTCACAAAAGTAGAAGGTAAAATAACCATTCTTCCGATGTCATTCGCATTGACAGCAGCATCAGCAACTACAGCATCTCTTAGATGAACGTACGCCTCCGATCGTAATCTGGCTTGATGAGTCGAAATATATCGGAGTCGTTCACTTTCTACTTTGGCGTACATATCAACCAAATATTGGCTGAATAAATGTCTGAACCGCAATAGAGTGTTGAAATCTTGGTCACGAACTGCAATGCGAAATGCATAAAAATCCATTGCAGAAACCTTTTTAGCCGTTGGTGCAAGAGTATGCGGATTGACCTCCGGGACGTTGAACGTATATCCTGTTTGACCCTGCCACAACATCAAAGGATACTGTAAAGCGTCATAATAAGGATTGCAATCAAAAATTCGTTGAAGATGGTTATCCCGTGTATACACACTATATCTCGTTCATCTGAAACTCTTCCGACAATAATAGCAGCAACCTCGTCGACTGTTGGAGCGTTGTATCGTCCCGGGTGTTCACCAGCTGGTACTTGATCGCCAGGATCGATAGTTTCCTTCGCGGTTTTAAACTGACGAATCAGGTTGTTATAATCGTGCAGAAGTTCTTAAAGCTGGAATAAGATAAATAACTCTATCCAAAGCTGCATCAATGTGGCATCGTCGATCTAACTCGTCGTCGAAATCACCCATTAAATAAATTTGTAGGAAACTGTGTGCTGCATCGTTGGTGGGTAATAGTGAACCGATGAGATGATACACCTGTCCTGTGATTGGAAGCAGGTTGTCAGATAATTTTATCAGCACCAAAAGAAGTCATCACGAAGCAAGAATTGTACTGCCGAGGAGAGCGTAGATACATCTTGGACTCTTCGGAGTGACCTAAGAGGAAAGATCTCAGTGGCGGAGGTTCTTCTATCGAAGGAAGCCGAACCTTGCCATCTCTACAACAAATGTTGTAGGTTTCGCCAGGCCATTTCAATGCCTTACAATGTGGACGAACAACAATCATATGGCCAATCTGTAAGCACGGATCTTCGTGGTAAGGCACATCAGGATCGTAGTTGAACGCAGCTAAATGTAATCCGCACGCTCCTCCGCAGATTCGTTCGCTCGTAAGTTGCGCTGTCGCAAATTTTGACGGAGAAGGCGATTCTAGGAGAAATATAAGCATTATTACACATTTGTGTGTAAAAAAGGAAAAAACATGAATCAGATGTAGCATACCTTTCTTTCTTTCAGTGTTTCACGTGATCTATCTGTGGCTCGGCGTTCTCGCTCCTGTCGTAGGCGTTCCTGGAAGAATACAAAAAGTAAAGTATATGAAAAGAAACTTCGAAAGAAATAAAATTATGAAGATAAAAGTACCTCGGTTTTTTCGTGTGTTTCGCGGGATCTTGCTAAGGCTCGGCGGTCGCGGTCCTCTCGAAGGCGTTGCTAAAAAAAGACATAGAGTAAAGCATATGGGAATGAACTGAAAAGTGAAGGAAATTATAACGTTAAAATTACCTCTGATTCTTCGTGTGTTTCGCGGGATCTCGCTCCCGTCCAAGTCGTTTCTTGAAAATAGTATAATGTGATAGTTAAGAATTATAGTTGAAAGTAATATTCTATCATTAGTCATAATAAATATTACCTCAGTCTCATTTTCCGTTTCAGCGGAACGTGCTCTCTGCCGTCGAACTCGCTCGTTGTACAAACGACGCTTTAAAACATTTGATAATTAGTTTAATAATTAGTCTCATGCGACCGTGCTCGATGTGCTCGTTCTAATTGATCGCTGAGACGTATCTGAAATGATAAAAATGATTAATGAAAAGTGAAAAATGTATAAGAAAATTGAAATAATTGAAATGTTAAAAAATTTCACGAACCGCTCGTTCCTCTGAGGTGTCGTTGAAACGAACCACTCGTTGTCGTGTCCGAGACCTTGATAGACGGTTCTAAAAATTTTGAAAGTTGTACTACCAAAAAGAAGAAAATGTTACAATAACCAAAATAAGAACCTACCTGTCGAACATCCTCGTCTTCCTCGGCTCGCACAACACGTAGAGCAGCAGCTTTTTTCGTAACTTTAGTTAACTGTGATTTTTTTCGGAGCGGCATATTCAAAATGTACAATCTGCAGTTCACTTACAAAATCATAACACTACTGAAGGCAGCATCAAAATAATGCCGAATTTCCGGTGAATAGTTCAATGAAATCATTGAAATCATCGTTCATGTTTATGTTTGGAAGAAAATAAAGAAAATATTTCAAACCGATTCTTTGTTGCAAGGTACAAAAATTTAAAGAGATCCGAAGTGTATTTTAATAAATAAAATTTGTTTAGTAAGTGTTGAATCATAGAAAAGTGCGATTTTGACAAAACCGAAAATACATTTTTGCGAGTATCGATGAATTAAATTTGAAAAATCGATTCTTTATATAGCCTATTTTAATTTTGAGAGTTCGTAGATTCACCCTAATGCGCTTGAAATCGTTTCTATCGATTTTTCGGAGCGCCATTTCGACACAAACAAACAAACAAACAAACAGACAAACAAACATAGTTACATTTTTATATATATAAGGATTATGAAAAATTGAATAAATCCTCTGAAACCTTTGATAGAACTTATGCGTAAAACAATCTGAAAGTTAAATGTAATATTATTCTGTCTATCATGTTATTTTTGAACACTGTTATTCATACGGAGTTGTTTATTTTGATTTTTTTATAGATAACGGAGTTGTAAAATTACAAGTCGCATCTACCGCTCACATTAAATTGTGTTCTACAAAAGTCGTAGACATCAATAAATTGTTACTCGCGGAAGAATCGGTGAGGTGGACGCAGAGCGAGTAAAGTAAATGAAAATTCGATTATTTAATAATATTGCGATTCAATCATCATATAAAAATTTATGATCGTTATAATATCGATTTGTTATGAACATTAACTTAGGATATAAATGTTTTGTAATTAAAAAATGACTACATAAACCAATGTTTCATTACTTTAATTCTTTGGTTTATATTTATAGTCATAGTTATTTAGATACTATAAACCTATCTGTTATTATCTTTGCAGGCTGTTTATGAAACATCATTTCTACAGAAATTCTAGCCAAATCCGTTCAAGTAACGATCTTTATTTATTAAAAAATCATATAATATATAGACGGCAGATTTCACGAGCACGTGGTCAAGACAGCAAATAAAGCGTTGCGTACCTTACGTTTCATAAACAGAAATTTCAATGTTTTTAAACTTCCATCGACATACGTTACTATGTTCAATGCACTAGTCAGACCCCTTTTGGAGTATGGATCACCTGTATGGTCTCCGTATACAGAACATGATACTAAATTATTGGAGTCAGTTCAGTCAAAGTTTTTGCGTAAATTAGCTTTCATAAACAAAACACCTCTTAGGTTTGACAATCATGATTATACTGAGATAAAGCGACTGTTCAATGTGAGATCTCTTGAAAATAGGAGGATAATCTTTGATTTGATATTTCTGTATGAAGTTTTGTTCAACATGATTGATTGTCCTTATGTTTTATCAAGTATTGGCCTACACGTGCCAGCGAGAACCTTACGCGAAAGTAGACTTTTTGATGTACCAACATGCCGTACCGCTATCGCAGAAAATAGTTTGTTCAACAGAATTGCTCGATATGGCAATGATATATGCACAGATATTGACTTTTTTGATATATCTTATAATAAGTTTTTGCAATTTTTATACGTGCGCTACTAAAAAATTTAAACTGTTGTATTTATCTTAGCTTATTTAATTGTTGTATAGTTCACTTTTAGTTCTAATTTATTTTGTGATATTTTCTTCAAACTGTGATAGATTATGCCAATGTCGAAAAATTATCATCAACTATGTAAACAAGGTAGCATTCCCGTTAATAATAATAATAATAATAATAATAATAATTATAATTATTAGTACACATTAACTTCATAACCTCCTGTCGTCATAAAGTTTGAACGTTTTGCCGAAATATGCGATTAACAGCAATACATCGTTGTATCGATGTTTTGCTCATTTTATATACAAAGATCAGAAGAAGTTCGAATATGTACGCAAAAAAATTATTTCAAATATAGTAAATAATTGGATAAAGTATTCCGAACAAATCACAAGTGACAATGCGTATCCAAAATGTGTTATCGACACATCGAGTTATCAAAAGTTTTCGACTCAGTCCAAGTTTTGCGGATACAGTGTGGAGATAACGTCTTTTTGTGATATGTATAATACGACAGTAAAAGTAATTGATGAACGATCAAACGAACAAAACATTCACGGCAATTTTTCAGTTATTAACAAATTGACTCTCAAAAGAATAAACTTTCAGGATTTGATATGTTACGATATTGTAAATAGTTCAGTTTTTCAGAGTAACGGTCGAAAATGTATTTCTAATTTGAACAGTTAGAAAAAACATAAAGAGTCAATTAATTTTAAAAGAAAGCGTTCAAATATGCCACTGTCCAAATTGGAAAATATTAAGAGTAAATTTCGTGTTAAAACAAACGGTGGTAGGAAACGACGAAAAGATAGAGTAACGGAATTAAGCAAACAATTACATCGCGAAAAAAACAGAAAGTCAAAAATATCAAAAAATAGGTTGGATAAAAAACGACGGAATAACAGAGTTGAAACCATGAAACAAACGTCGCCGAAAAAATTCATAAAACGTAATCTTCATCAACGGAGTTATAAGAAATTTAAACATAAGAAATCCTCGGTTGTGAAGTATTTACACATCGGATCTATGTCTTACAAATGTCCTCATTGTGGAGCATTGTATTATGAATCGGAAAAATCCAAAATTTTATGTTGTAATGGAGGAAAAGTACGCGTTCCACTCCTGAGTCCCTATCCAGAAAAATTGAAAGAATTACTGTTACACGACAATAAATTTCGCAATTTAATCAGATATTATAACAGTTCTTTTTATTTTGTTTCTTTTAAAGCAAATTTCGTTAAGTGTAAGCATCGTGGCATTTACAATCTTAAATTGCACGGTGACGTGTATCATACGACACCTTCAACATTAATACTTTAGAATGACCGTAGACCGTCGGGTGGACAAATATATATATACGACAACAGTTCAGAACTGGTGGAGGATATCATGAGTAGAAATAAAAAACTTCATGATATCCATTTGCGTACTGTATCTTCTGTTTTAGAAAATCAAAATCCGCACGTTAAAAAATACCAACATTTACATGAAGTTTTTAAAAACAAAAATTTACCAACTTACAATCTTTGTTTTATGAAAAATATTCCAAGCGTAAAGGAGAAAAGATACAATGTCCCACTTACGGCAGAATGTGCTGCTCTTATTTTGTCTGAGGATGGACAAGTACCGTTGGACATAGATCTTTTTGTGTATCCAAAAAACAAACCATCGGGTACTCCTGAATTTACCAACGTGAAAAAATTTTCGGCACATCTGGATCCAATGACATTTCCGATATTCTTTCCAAAGGGCAATTTAGGGTGGAATCCTGATTATAAACAAAGTGTCGAATCAAACAAACGAATAAGTCCGAGTCGTTTCTATTCTAACCGTTTATCGTTGAGGAAAGATATATTCAATCCGTTATTAAATGGAGGTCGACTTAGCCAGCAGTATGTAATCCAAGCGTTCATCATTATCGAAAATCAGAGACTCAATTTTTTTAGGTATAACCAACATAACCTCAGGATTGAATGCTTGCAAGGCGTTGCGGATCATGTTGCGAGAAGTGCCGGGAATACGGCAGATCAGGAAAGACTAGGGAGCATTTTTGTTTTACCTTCTACGTATGTTGGTAGTCCTAGATATAAGAATCAACATTATCATGATGCCATAGCAAACCACGTTAACCACGTAAACCACGAGGGTAAACCTGATTTGTTTATAACCATCACGTGTAATCCTCAATGGCCTGAGTATATAGAATTGTTGTCAAAATTTCCCTCTGGAACGACATTGAACGATATTTCGGTATTAGCGGTTCGAGTTTTTAAGGTGAAATTAGATGCAATATTAGCTGACATTATGAGTGGAATAGTTTTTGGTCCTATAAGTGCATTCGTGTATACAATAGAATTTCAAAAACGAGGATTACCTCATTGTCACGCCGTTTTCACTTCAGATAGAGAATATAAACTTAAATCAGGTGACGACGTTGATAAATTCATTAGTACAGAAATTCCAAATGACGACGACTTCTTAAAGGACTTGGTCATGAAATATATGTTACACGGTCCACATTCAAAAAACTCATTATGTATGAAAAATTCCGATGACATTCAATGTTCGAAAAAATTTCCTAAATTATTCACAGAATTTACGACATTTGATACATTCGGCTTTCCTCAATACAATCGTCGCGACAACACTTTCGAAAATTTGTATTATCATAAAAAAATTAATGGTGTAGAGGTTCGTGTCGATAATTCAATGGTAGTACCTTACAATCCTTTTTTAATAACAAAATACCAGTGTCACACAAATACCGAATATTGCGCTTCAACCGTTAGTATTAAATATATCCATCAGTATATTCACAAAGAAACGGACCGAGCTTATGTAAATGTACAGCAATCCGATCGAGGGAAAAAAAGTAAAGTTACCGACGAAATCAAAGACTATCTCGATATGCGTTATGTTGGTCCAATGGAAGCAGCTTGGCGTTTGTTACAATTTCATCTTACGGGTAGATCTCACGCCGTAATAAGATTGGCCGTACATACGGAAAATCAACAATTTATCGTTTTTAACGAGTCTAACTTATGTTCGGCGTTGAGGAAAAATAATTCGACTACCCTCACTGCATAGTTTCAATTAAATAGGAATCATCCCGAAGCTCGAAAGTATCATTACTCGGCTATTCCGGAACATTACGTGTGGTGTTTACAAAACAAGGTCTGGAAAAAAAGAATTAACGATCGAAAAACCATAGGACGAATTTCTTCGGTTAGTATTAAAGACACTAAACGGTTCCATTTAAAACTTATTCTTCAGCATGTCAAGGGAGCTACTTTGTTCCAAACTCTTCGAACTAACGAAAATGTTATCTGCAATACTTACCGAGAAGCTGCTGTCGCTATGGGTTTGATCGAAACTAACGAAGAACTTTTCAAAATTTTCGATAAGTCTGCATCGATTATGATGCCATCCCAATTTCGAAAATTTTTTGCGTGGTTCTTGATCACTGAGAATATTTTGCAGGGTCTTCAAATTTGGGAAAAATATAAACACTTATTTTGCGAAGATTTTCGAATGGAAGTAAATATGGAAAATAGGGGATTATACGAAATCCAATGTATCCTTCAAGAAGAAAATATGTCCTGTTCAGACTTTAGTTTACCTCGGCCGAACATTGACGATATTCCCATTCAGGTACATTTTGACGAACGAATTTCAATAAGCAAAAGTCTAAGTAATACGTTAATATCCCAACTCAACGAAGATCAGCGTCTGATCTTCGATAATATTATTGATTCCACGGAAACCAAATTATTTAACATAGACGGTCCAGGAAGTACAGGAAAAACTTTTATACACAATGCCCTTATCCATTATTTTACGTCACACGGAAAATTCGTACTCGCGATGGCCTGGACTGGTATCGCGTCTATTCTTTTGGCATGGGGTTCGACAAGTCATAGAGTATTCAAACTTCCTCTTAATTTTCTTGATACGGAGTCTATAATAATTTCATCGAAGGAAGATGAACTTTTGTTATAACGAAGCGACATAATTATTTGGGATGAGGCCTCAATGATTCCAAAAAAAAGCACTAGAAATTGTTGACAAATTATTACGCGATATATGTCGCGCCGAGTCGCTACCGTTCGGTGGTAAAACGCTAATTTTGGGAGGTGATTTTCGGCAGACTTTGCCCATAATCAAAAAAGGTACTCCAAACGTCATTTTTTCAGAAATTATATAAAGATCCAAAATGTGGTGTTTTTTTAAAACATTAGAACTAATCAGAAATATGAGGTGCGAAGATGAAAATTTTGCAAATTTTTTATTAGAAATCGGAAACGGCACCATCGAGAATTTCCAAATCCCTGCGAGTTGGCTTACTGCAGACGTTTGTCTGTCTACTTATGGCAAAAAAATATCATCGAATTCTGACTTATCGAAAAAAATTATTTTGTCGATTCACAACAAAGATGTCCAACAACTCAACTTGAAAATTTCGAAAAAACTTCAGACGAAGGAACGTACCTATTACAGCATTGATTATGCAAAGTCTAAAGGGTCTGACGAAACCGATGAAGAGATTAGTTTAGATTTTCCACGGAAGTATATCAATTCGATTAATCCTCCCGGTTTTTCAATCCACAAACTAACTCTGAAGGTAGGTGCTATTGTAATGTTGATTCGCAACATAAGCATTAGTAACGGAATGTGCAACGGGACAAGGTTGAAGGTTACACGATTACATGAATATAACATCGAAGCGACAATTTTGAGTGGTCAGAAAACGGGAACATCAGTTTTTATTCCGAGAATCAAACTTAGTCTGAATGATCAGGATTCTCTTTCTTTTCTTTTGTACAGGAGACAATTTCCGATTGTTTGAGCGTTCGCGATGACCGTCAACAAAGCTCAGGGACAAGGATTCGATTACGTCGGAATCTATTACAATGAAAAATTGTTTTCCCACGGTCAGTTATACGTTGCTCTTTCGAGGAGTAAATATATCAACAATATATTTATTCAAAGTGTCTCCGGCGATTCGAATATTGAAAATGTCGTTTGGAAAGATGTTTTCGATCAAACACTACAATTCCGTCGTGTCATTATTCAATCTATTACGTTGATACTGAAGTTATTTTATTTCTAATTTCTTAACGCATTTTTTTTGATCGATCGTATTTCCAGAATTGCAGTAAATGTCAATCGTATCTTATCGTTTTTTGTTTTATATAATTTATATATTTCATTGTCCAGTTATATTTTTTGTTTTTGTTTTCTTTTATTAACGTAACATAACGAATTTCGTTTCAGTCGATCTCATCAATTCATATTTAGGTTTTTCTTTATTATGGCGACTACGTATTCATTGAATATCAACAAATCTATACACAATGGTTATGTAAAATTAAATGAGAAGTTCCAAAGGTATTCCGTCCAATTTATCCAAAATTTAAGGTCAGTGTACATAACATTTTTCGAAAGTCTAAGTAATTTTACTGTTAACATTAATGACACACAAATTGAATTTCGCGATTTCATGCACACTTTTAACCATATATATAATTACGAACACAAAAACATGAAAATGTCGAAAGATTTCCTAATAAACGGTATGTTTTGTGGATACTACGATGATATTGAAAATGCGTGGTTAAGAGGACGTATTATATCCTCTGATAATGAGTTCGCTCAGATCGATTCGTTAGATTACGGAAATATTTCGACACTTCATTGAGAAAAAATTTGTTTTCTGTTAAAACTTGGTAAATCGTTTCCATTGCAAGCTATAAGATGCCGTTTGTTAAATGTATGTCCGGGTAACGACAAATTTTGGACCAAAAAAGAAATAGATGACGTTAGATTACCATTTATGGCTGCCAAATTCAAAATTAAAATTTATTCCTCAATTGCCAATATTTTGATTTGTGATTTAATAAGATTGAATTCTTATAATCAGTCGATTAGAGAATACGTTACGAAACGAGAATTGGCGCGGTCAGATTTTTTTCCGGTACATTACCCTTCCGAGTAGGATTGAAAATTTCGATCAATTCAATTTTTTTAACAGGATTGCAACAACGATTACCAAGTATTACAACGAAACAGTGTGAACACTCCCGATATATTTTTGCTTTGTTTTTGTGGGATCGAAAATACATGAAGTTTTTCCAAATTAAATCTTATATCGATGTTTTAGAAATTTATAGATTTTTTTCATGTATTTTCGATGAGCCTGAAGGCAGAAACCTCCTCGCGGTCAGGCTCGGGCAATGATAGTGCACTATATGATTTCTGATCTGTAATACTTTGAAGTAAAGATTCGACAATATTCGCATGATTATTTCGTCATCATACTCGTAAAATTTGTATGTTTTTACGTAAATTAAAGAACTTTATTTTTAAGTATTATAACATTTCATCATATACTAAAACTACTAGCTGATATCTGCCATTAGTGATTTTTGTTGTTCTCAATTTTGAATATTATGACTATTTATATAACAACAAATACTAATGAAAATAATTACCGAAACTGATTAACCATAACCATCCGATACAAAAGGATACAAAATTCTTTATGAGTATGTCTAAGTATTATCTAAGTATTAAGATATCAGTATTGAATTTCTCGGCTTGAGAATTCCATATTGTCAAACTGACCTGATAGTCAGTCTATCATCGTCAATTTATAATATCTTGACGATTTTTCCAGCATAAAGGACGTCATTAGCTTGATCTCAGCGGCGACTTTTGGGTCCACTTCTCTTTTGCAGTGTTGTTAACTTCCAACTGTACTTTCAATCTTTTAAGAATAAAAGCAACATCATGTTGCTTTCTTAAATACAATCAACCTTTATCCTACTCAACTTATTGTTTCAAACTTTTATTCAAACATATTCGTCTTTGTCCTTCCTACTATATACTGTCAATTTAAATTGTTGAAGGTGAAAATTCGTTTTCCTCTCCATATTCATCTTTGGAATTGATGGTTGACTGTTACCCACTTGCAGCTCAAAAATAATATGACTATAAAGAACGTGACTATGCCCCATTACAAATTGATTCATTATCAATTGAATGACGAAATATTATAGGGAAATATGTATAACTTGATATGAGAAGTTATAAATTATTATCATATCGTTAATATCAGTGTCTTTTCCAACTGTAAAGCTATTGTCTTTTTCAAGATATCCCATCGTGTTTTTACAGCCTTGGACTAGTTGAAGTAACGAAATTGTTACTCCAAAAACAAAACGAAACGAAGTTTATAAAATAAATAAAGTATATAGATATATCTTAATATAAGAAGTTATAAATAACTGCTGGCCGTGAACTTTCAAGCCAGTTTTCATCATGTTGGACGTCATCAGCTTTATTTCAGCGGCCAGTTTCAGATCCACTGTTTTCTTGCAGTGTTACACGCATGAACCTGTACTATGATGATTGGTTCAGCCAATTGACTTGACTTTAAATAACGCTGTGAAATCTTTAAAACCGTTCGCAGTAGCTTTAACGGTATAAAAACTGGGTTCCTTTTCATTTCCCAAATTTCGGCCTGAGCGTAGGTCAGGCCAAGATTTATATGTTTGCATTCAATGATCTGTTTTCCCTTCCATTCATATTTGAATCTAATGCCGTGACTTTTGTTCACCCGCATCTCGAAAATCATTATGTACGCATTTGTGTTTAAAACATTTGACAAACTTATTGAACGAACGTGAAATACATATTAATTCATTATGTTTCAATTGTTGTCGTGATCCTTGTGTGTCGCGCGTTCAGAATTCAATGTGACTGTTGTGATTTCATTTTTTTGTTAATTATTTAAATTACAAGTTGTGATCAATATTGCCAACGTCTTCTTACCTTTTTCAGGCAGATTGGTTAAATAAGCGTCAGCATCTGCGATGCAATTACGTATTGCCAAGGTTTTTTAATGAATTTTATAAACAGTTATCATCTTCAAAGCGGTTTACAGTAGCTTTAACCATACAAAAACTGCCTTTCTTTCAATCCATAATGATAAGTTTTAAATATTTCATCGCGATAATTATTTTCATTGCGTCACATTCGTTAAAAACATTAGAAGAATCTTCAAACGCTGGTAGTCGCTCTTACTCACTAATTGTGTAAAAGTGATAGTGATTTGAATTGGCCTGTCGTCAATAATTCAGTGAATTGCAGATTCTGAAAATCGTTTTTTTTTCGTCTTAAAAACGATCCCACAAGATGAAACAGTTTCTACCCAAAGGATCTCAGGAAAACGTGACCCCGATTAACCTTAACCCTTCAAAAAAAAGGTTATGGTTTTGTTTTAAAAAAAAAATCGTGGTTCGTTTCGTTAAATTAAAGTTTGCTCAAAATAATATCATTAAAAACAATAAAACTGATTTTATTCTTTTTAAGGTATTTACATTGTAACTGGTAATCCATAATGCCAATGTTTTCACACAAAAACTCTCGACTTCGTAACGACTATTTGTCCTTCCGGAACCAACGTTAGTTGTCATAAAGTTAAGTCTTCTGTATGTGTCTTCAGAACTCATTCAACATGGGAACGTTTCTACCCAAACGATCTTCGGGAAACGGAACTGTGCGCCTGGGTATCGCCATACTTTTTTTTCTCTCCATTTCGTATACTCCCTACTTCGGTGCTATTTTTTGTTCATGTAATTTGTGGTGATGACAAAGTCGATGTGGAAGAAGAAGATGAGGAAGACGGAGGGTTTGAACTCGAGCTAAAAGTTTTTTAAAGATACTATTTTTTGTATCTGTTAACCTCTGCTCGAAACCGCGTTGACACACGTGTCTCAGCATGTTCCTGCATAGTCCTGAACTGATTCTTATGAACAATTATCATCTTCAAAACGGTACCGTTGCTGTAACCGTGTACAACCGTGTCTTCATGTGTATATGAAAACAAAACTTTTTGTATATAAATAAAATCCATTCCCCCATTTTCTGGGTTCAGAGATCTACAGCCAAGGTTTAGAGCTGTTATCAACTTTGCTCATCATAACATCTTTTCCAAAAAAATTTGTGACTCAATTATAAACAAACAGATTTTAACGATTAGTGCTACTTCGTGTTTCATCGCGTGGATGACGTCATGCGGGCTAGGGAAACATAACCTTCCCATAGGAAACGTCGGTCGTAGATTCCTTTTTGATATTGTTTTTCTCCATTCGGGTTTTTGATCATATAAATCACAAAATTGATCGACAAACACTATTTTCAGGAATTCGTACAAGACTTAATGATTTATACAAGTCAGAGTCTTCTTTTTATTGCGATCTTAATGAACTTCAACAATTTTTCTTACGTGTTCTTCTTCTTTTCTTCTTCATCATCAATTCCTTCTTCAAATACTATCTTAACTCTTTCAGCCGTATACGTCTCGAATCGTTTTCACGAATGTAGCGATTCGAAATGAATGTGTTTCTCCACTCCAAAACTCGATATCCAATTCTTCCAGCTCTGGAAGTTCTGTCAGTGAATTTTGAATTTTGAATCTTTCCCATCGTCGGTTGTATTTTATTGTATAAAGTCGTTTAAGGTTGTTGAATGTGAAAAATGGATTGTTAACTCATACATTAGGTTCCTTTTTGATATTGTTTTTCTCCATTCGGGTTTTCCATCATATAAATCACGAAATAGATCGATAAACACCATTGTCAGGAATTTGTACAAGACTCGATGATTTGTTACACAAGTCATAGTCTTCTTTTTTATTGCGATCTTAATTAACTTTAACAATTTTTCTTACGTGTTCTTCTCGTGGTTAATATCATATCAATTTTGAATTTTTAACCTTCCCTATCGTCGGTTGTATTTTATTGTATACAGTCGTTTGAGATTGTTGAATGTAAAAAATGGATTGTTAACTAAAACATTTGTTTCATATTATTTAATTTTCGAACACCTTCGAACTAACTTTTCTATACTTCAACAACTGAATCTCCATTAGTTGTTTCTTTATATTTAACCTCTTAAATATTTTTTTTTAACATTAACATATGTCCATCCGATTTTCTGCGAGGTGTCCCCACCTCGCCGAATTTTTTAGGTAGTTTCACGTACATGTAGTAACATTAAACGATTTAATATTTGTTCTCATTTTACCTTACTTAAAAAAATTTTCATACAACTTTTTAATGGTTCAATAACTAAACCTTTGTTGTTCATTCACATTTAACCTCTATGATATTTTTCTTTATGACCTTGAAGTTGTAGTGCCTAACTTGAATTGTCAAAAATTGCAAATGTTACATTTGCAATTGGAAACATACATACAATTGTAAAGTTCCAGTTTTTTCCTATGAGAATATACACTGCAAATTTTTAGATTTCAGTGATCAAATCAACATTCGCGGTCTTCGTTTATATACATGGACATTGAAATTTGTAACAATTTTTAACTTCAAATGAGCGTTGCCCTTAGGGTGGTACCAGATGCGATTTCACGTATCGCATCGGTATGATGCATCCAAATCCCTTCGGGTACTCAGCACTCGATCATTCTAAAAGATTTAAACGTCTGCCTACGAACCGAATTTACCTCTTTCAACTTGCGTTACCAGTTGGGTAGTAATATTCATCGTACTGAACAAAAAAAATCCCACATGGTACTCTGCAGTCGTAAAGTAATAATATCCTTCGTATGGCTCTGAAAACGATAAACTTCCCCATGTCACTAATTCGTCCATAATTTGTTGAACGACGGCCTTCATCAAATATGACTTTTCCATCCTATTTTTTCCCTCATATTATGTACTATTGTTTTGGGATCAACTATCAATTAAGTTGCTGAATAGATCAAATTATATTATTACTATATTGAAATTACATAGACCATAACATATTTCTTAGTTCAACTTAATTGATAATTGATGAATCTCAAAGCAGAAACCTCCACGGGCCGAGATTCGGACAATGGTTCATTGTTAAATGAGCATTTAATCATTTAACATTCAACTAGCCAATATCTGCTACCTTCCTTCAATTTTCTATCCCTATAATATATTTTCTATTATTTTCGTTAAACAACCCATAAATTAAGAAACTCGCTCATACGGACACTGCTTTAAAAATTACAAAACAAAAGTGATATTTTCGATCCCCATAGCGTTACCATTTATTTTACACGTAATTGTTTCAACAAATGGGGGGTGGCGCGAAGCGCCGGGGGGCTTGCCCCCCTCGGAGTTGGCGCGCGGAGCGCGCAGGGGGCGCAGCGCTGAGAGCGCGGAGACCCCTAGTTTATCAAAGTAATATTTGTTTAGTTGTTTTTGATCGTGGACATTAGTGTTGGCAAGTGTAGCTAGTTCTTGGAGTTTTACTACTAGGTTTTCGATATAGTCGTCGTATGTTTGCTCTGCTTCAATCGGAAATTCTGTAGGGATTTTGGGTTCGCGGCCAAATACGAATGTGAACGGCTTGAATATCGTTGCTGAATGACGTACCGAGTTATAGGGAAACTGTGCTAGTGGCAGCAAGTTGACCCAGTCTTTATCTTTGGTGTTTAGATGAATTCGCAAATAATTGTTAATGACAAAGTGGGATTTTTCGTTCTCTGCATTGGACTGTGTTCTAAAGGCGGATGTTTGTGTTGATTTTATTTGTATGACTTCTGCTAATTGTCTGTTTAGTTCGGAACAAAATTCGTTGCCGCAGTTATTTTTTATTTCCTTCGGGCATGCAAAAATACTAATGAAATTGTTTACAAATGCCTTAACGACTGGCTCTGCTTTTTTGTCTGGTAGAGCCACAAGTATGATAAAGCGTGATAGACAGCACATGATTACCAAAATGTATTTCATGTCTGTTTCCGTCCTGGCATGTATAGGTCCCATCAAATCCATCCATACTTTATCGAAACATTGCGTTGGTGTATCTGTAATGACAAGTGGGGCACGCACACCTGGTTTAGTTTGTTTGTACTTTTGACAGACGAAACATCTTCTCACGAAGTCGTTGACACCGTTTGCCATATTGTTCCAGTAATATTCGGCTCTAATTCTGTCTAGTGTAGCTTTTGTACCTCTGTGGCCAGCTGTTGGGTTAGCGTGTTTTTCTTTGATAATTTCTGGTCGCATCTCTTTGGGTGGAACAATTATTTTTCCGTTGCAAATTATGAATATAAGAGGGGTGTCCTTGAAAATGAGGTTTATCGCGTTTTTGACCGTGTCCAATTCGAATGGTGAAAATAATTCGTCTTCTAGGGTTAGTAAAAGCTGTTGGATTTTGTATTTTTCAACTGTTTTCTCTAGAGTCTTGAGCGCGTGTAAGATATCTCTGAATTGCATTATTCCGCTGAATTTGTTTTTAGCTGCTATACCGATGCAGTGTGTTTTTCCGTGAATGGTCGTGACGCATTCACCTTATTCGGGTTTGGCCGCAACCAACTCGTGTTTGTTTATAAGTTTCTTTTCGCAAAGTCAAAGTAACGTTTCGCTTGACATATCGCAGTCTGTCGTGAAGAAATAAAGTATATCTCCCGTTTTATGTAGTAAGGTTTGGGTCGATTCGGTTATGTTTTCTGATTCACGTGTAACGATTTGTTCGATTTCTGAGTGTTCTGATTCTGAGCGAGTACGTATAGTAGTTTCTTGTTCGGCTTGTGACATTTGAGATAGGGGATATTCTGGTATTTGTGAATAATTAATTTCGTCTATTGGTGGGTCTTGGTTTTCTCCTGTGCTATGATATGCCGCGTTCATTTCAGGATAATTATCTATTATTGGTCCTCCAGGATCGACTGGGATTTTTGGACTCATGGGATTTGGGTCTGGTGGTTGCCAGTTTTGGTTTTCTGCCTTATCGACCTGATTTAGCGGGTGTTCCATCGGGTCAGTGTCTTCCAGCTTCGATTCTGGGTTTCGTTTACGAAAATTTGTTTTATTGCGAGAATTTACTGTGTCGATATCGCACTCTCTTTTATTTAGCGGTTCGCTCATCGATTCTGTGTCGTTTTTTTGCGCGCAACGTAGCTTTTTATTTTTATTTGCTTGACCTTCTGTTTCGGAAGAAGTTACTCGTAAACGCTTTCTAGTGTCATCTTGAAATTGATCGTGCACAAAAATTATAATCGGCATTTTTAAAAAGACTAAACGGATCGTTTGTAGGATTTTCACCCAATCATTATTGTTCGCGATTTGTCGATCTAAACCGATACGAATGTAAGGTAGTTTCTTCATTTTCAGGATGTCTCTAAGCTTTAGTAATGCGACTGACACATTGTTGATTTCTAATTCATCTGTTTGTTTTTCTTTGATAACGAGCCCATATAATGATACATTTTGTTGTGTAGTAGTAGTAATAACTTGCCCGACCTTTGGTTTCATGTTTCTCAATTCAGTTCCGCGAAGTAGTCCTGCTGTTGAGAATTCAGCAAGTATTCGTGTATTTAATAGCCCTTCCGTAGTAATTAGATGAATAAAATTGAAGGAGTCATCGAGTAGATCTACCGAGGTTATGCGAATTTTATCTATAATATTAGTATCTGTAATGTTTCGTGGGAGTATTTTCTCCGTAGTTCGCTTGCGTTGCAAGTTTTTCATTAATTCGTCGCCTTCTCTAACATTTTCTTCGTCGATTATTTGCGCATCTTTTGTAACTACTTTCTGCTCCTGTCGGCTTTTCATAGCCGTGTCATTTTCATTGCATTTATCATTTGTATATTGCGCGGGGTTCGCGTTTTTCGTTTCGGACGTTTTCTGCTTAGTTTCGTCGATATAGCGCTGAGCTGCGGATTTCCATGGGGCCAGTTTGTCCTTGTGTCTCTTTTCATCATATACTTCGATTGCATCAGGGTCGCTTTCTGGGTAGCCTGGTTCTCGCGTAATTTTTGTCTTTGGTTTCTTCGGTTCAGTAATCCTTTGTTCGGTTTGAGCTTCCTTTATAATTATATCGCGGTATTGGTTTCTCGTAGTGCGTTGAGGGAGAGATAATAATTCATCTTCTGTGTTGCTACTTTCTTCGCTTGCTTCGTAGGGTTCGTACGCATAAAATTCTTTTCTTACTCCTGGTTTTCTTCCTGGTTTCTTCTTTTCCTTCGGTTTTTCTGTTTCTTTTTCTATTTCGTCTTCTGAGATAGACATATCGCTATTTATTTTTCGTTGTTTTTCTTTCTTTTTCCTTTTCTTGTGCTGTGGTTCACTTTGGGATGACGTAGCTAGTTTTTCTTCCGGGTTTATAGTTCTTCTTCTTTTCGCCATCATCACTGTTTGTATAAGGTTGATGTCTGCTGGGTTTCTCGACAGTGCATCCGCTACGTGATTTTCTTTTCCTGCCTTATACTTGATTGTAAATTGGTATTCGGACAGCCTAAGACGCTATCTCATAATTTTTTCTGTAGGATTTTTCATCTTTTCGAGATATTGCAGTGGTTGGTGATCTGTATATGTGGTAGATTCTGTTCC
This sequence comes from Telenomus remus, assembly GCA_020615435.1. Lineage (NCBI taxonomy): Eukaryota > Metazoa > Arthropoda > Insecta > Hymenoptera > Scelionidae > Telenomus > Telenomus remus. The sequence continues at coordinate 10,393,250 of CM036342.1, read as the reverse complement.
GAATAAATAAGGTTTAAAATACTCTGTGGCGTTTACAATTGCTAGTAATTCTTTTTCGATCTTCGAATAGTTGATTTCTGCTGCATTCAATGACCTTGATGTATAGGCAATCGGTAACTCCTTGCCATCAAAGTTTCGTGTTAGACAAGCACCTATTGCATAGTTTGAGGCATCACATGTCAAATAAAATCGTTTTTCAAAATCGGGAATTCTGAGAATTTGGTAGGAGATTAGATACTGTCGAATCCTTTAGAATGCTTCCTGTTGTTTTTCCGTCCAAACGAAAGGGGTTTTTTTTTAAGCAAGGATGTTAATGGTTGCGTAATTTTGGCAAAGTCGGGGACAAACTTCCGATAAAAATTTGCGAATCCTAGGAACTGTTTAATTTTTTTAGTGTTCTTCGGTCCTGGATTGTTCTCAAGAGCGATTATTTTTGCTGGATCGGGCGATATTTCTTTTGAGTTGATCATGTAACCTAGAAATAGGACCTCCTTTTTCAAAAATGAACACTTTTCGGGTTGTATTTTAAGGTTAGCGTCTCGTAGTCTTCCTGCAAGTGTCTCAAACTTCTTATTATGCTCTGATATCGATCGTGCTGGTATGAGGACATCGTCGATGTACGAAATCAATTCTGGGATTAGGCCTGCGAGGACCAAATCCATCAGTTTTTGAAACGTGGCTGGTGAATTTACCATTCCGTACGGAAGTCTGGTGAACGCCAGGTGATGATTATGGATTGAAAACGCCGTTTTGTGCTGGTCCTTTTTTGCTACAGGTATTTGGTGAAACGATGCTGCGAGATCAAGAGTTGTATAGTATTGTGCCTTTTGGAGACTGTCAACTAACGATGTAATTGATGGTATTGGATGAATCATGCGTTTTGTTTGTTTATTTAACAGCCTATAATCAACGACAAATCTGTATTATTCCTTGTTGTCGGGCCCTGCCTTCTTTTTTACTAAAAATGCTGGACTAGAAAATCTCGAATTCGTCGGTTTTACAATTCCTTGTTCGAGCATTTCTTGGATTTGGCGCTCGATTTCTTTTCTCAATGCTGGGGGTTGTCTGAACACTTTCGATCGTACTGGTGTTTCTTCTGTTAATTCTATTGTGTGTTCGCATAGTGTAGTTGCTGTTAGATATTCGCCTTTGAGATGAAATAGGTCTGCGTTCTTAGAAATAAGGTCTATTACTTCGTCTTGCTCGTAACTGTCAAGATGGTCCAAATTTATTAATTCGATAATTTTCTTTGTTCGTTCTTGATCGTTTATTGTGTTTGATGTTTGCATAGCTTTGACTTCCCGGATTTGTTCTTCCTTATTGTCATCTTTGGGAATATTGACAGGTTCCAAATTGACGGTTGGTGTAGGTATTGTTACTGGTTTTCCTGATGTGTTGATTGCGTAAATAAACCCGAGACCGTTTTCGGCTGAGACGATGCACTCTCCGATGTATACCGACGGTACGGATGGGACACGCGATAAATAGCCGACAGGCACAGTTTTGTAGTTGTTTACTCTAACATAAATTAATCGTCGTGAATACGCTGTCATAAATGTGCGCTCATATTGCAAGAAAGGTATGTGTAGGTCGTCAATTATCACCGCTTCTGTTTTATAAGAAACATCGACTTTTTCGTCTTCGAAAAACTGTGATCCCAACACGGCATCTTCCTTAAGGGCGAATTCGTTCTCGTAAACGACTTGAAAAGGTACTTGTCTACCTGCAATTCGTAAAAATATCTGTCCTCGTGTGCAAACCGACGTTTTGCTTATGCCAATTAGTTCGTATTTTATAGTTGTGTCCACGATTAAATGTTGATGTGATTTCTCTTTGCAAACGACATTTATATAAGCGCCCGTGTCAACTAAAAATGACCCATATCCTTTCAAAAATTCTGGGGATTGTATTTTCACTACTGGGGCTTTACTTAGTCTGCTATGACCGAGAAACATGTTTGCTTTTAGATATGAGCTAGCGTTTGGGTTGATGCTGGCCCGACATTTGGTCGGGCCGTCTCCTCGTTTTTTGGAGAGGCCGAGGTTTGGTTCATGCTCCGCTGATTCGCGGCTTCCTGCATGTAGGGTGGATTTAGCATCGACGTTCGGGGGTGGTTTCTGTTCGTGTTATGTGTCTCTTGTCTTGCTTGTCTTGCTTGATTATTTGGATTAAAAATATAACGTAGCTGTTGTTGATTATAGTGTGGTCTGTTATTCTGATAGTAGTTAGGATTGTTAGGGCGGTAGTTTTGGTCGTAATTGTTGCTGGTTTGTCGAGGATAGTTGTTAGGATAATTGTTCGAGTAGGTTTGTCTCTGTGGGGAATTGTTTTGTTGGCGAAGTTGGTATTGGTGTTGGTATTGGTTCTGTGTGTATCCTCGATTCGGATAGTTTTGATTGCGATTGTTGCTTTGATTGTTGTTAGGATAGTTGGTTGTTTGATACCTGTCAGTTTTGTTAAAGTAGTCTCGTCTGTTGTTAGTTTTGTTGAAGTGGTTAAAATTGTTCTGAAGTTGGTTTCTGGGATTGTTTTGTCTTTGCGCCAAGGTCGCTGTAATTTGTCGACAGTTATCCGTCGAATGGGGTACCGAGTCCGTGTATGAAACAGTTTTGTTTGCGTCTTGGATTTGTTAGATTTTCGAAATTTGAAACTGTGATTGTTTTGTGTTTGAGCGAGTGTAGTTTCGACTTCAATAGCAGCTGCAATGGCTGTAGAAATTGTGTTTGGGTTAAGGATTTTCGTACGGACCTCCACTTCGGGTCTTAGTGAGTCTAGAAAGTGTTGAATTGTTGTTAAATCTACCAAATTTAATAATGTTTCGACTTCATTCGCGGTAAGAGTGTCATTGTTTTCGATATGCGACTTAGCTCTGCTCATCGCGGCTTCTACTCTGCGAAAGTCGAGACTGTGTCGTTTACTTGCATTCTCTCATTTCTGATGTTACTTAATAAAACTGCAGTATTTGAGCTGTCACTAAATCTCACACGAAAATCGTTTATAAGTGCCTCTACGTCATTGTATGTCGGCAAGCGTCTATAATAATAGTCACTCGCGATTTCTGTTAATCTCGAGCCTATCAGAATTAAAAAGTTGTTTTCTTCGTCTGGTCTAACACTCGCAGCGATATGTCTCAAAGATCGAATAAAATTATTGACAGAATTTGGTGTGCCGTTGCATATTGGTAATCCATTTACTGCGTGCCGTGCTAAGAGAGTTCTATTTATGGCGTGTATTTGTATGTTATTTTCTAAGAGATTTTCGGCGCCTTGATTGCCTCGGTTAATATTTGCGTAATTTAGGGGACCGTTTACGTCCATAGCGACTTCGAGATCGTCGATTCTGTTTAATAAATTTTCGATATGGCGGTTGGCAATATCTGCCAGGGAGTTTGGGTTTTGGTGCTGAATAGTGGATAAATATGTTGTCGCTTACCCAGTATTATGTTATGTGCTGTGCCTTGCGTTTCTCGCCGCTTTTTGACTGAGTCGACGTGTCTACTTTTGCACCTTTCGTTTGTCCCTTTGCTTCAATGGGATGGCTGCTGCTTTATCTCTTCTTGCCACTGGATTTGTGTTGTTAGATAGTTTTTCGATATGCCTTGTCTCCTTGAGTTCGCGCCACAGTGCTTCCTCGTTTGGGTATGGCTTTCAAATTATCCTTTGCTTCTGGGTTTCACCGCTTCCTTGAGATCCTGATAATCCCCGGCAATTAGTAGCCTCTGTCCGTAGCGCTAAAAATAAGCCCAAGGCTGTCGTGCTTCCGAGGGGGTTGAATGAATTGAAGACAAACTTGCACTTGACTTGTTTATTGATCGATGATTAAGACTTGGTACACTGTGTATCACTGATTAGCGTGACGCGAGATAGGTCACGGCGCGAACTGTGCTAATTAAGACCGATGGTTGTTGGACGCGAACTGGGGGTCCCTGGCGGGGGCCGCGTATTTAAGACTGACGATTCGCAACTTGCCCCTGTGTCCCCTGACCATAGGTTCCGTGGGAACTGAGGTGTCCGATATTTAGATTGAAAATCTTAACGGAGGTTCCGGGACAAAAGTATGAGTGCAGACAATCCGTATTTATAAATTCGCTCTCATTAGTTCAGGCTTTGTTTTGTTTTTTTTTTTGCATTGTATTTTTTTTGGATAATTTTGATAACGTTTTTTTTGCGAAAGTAATGTTTGGTGCACGATAGTAATGGTTTTTGGAATTTTGTAGGGTAGCATACGGGAGATGACGTTTGGCGTGGAGCAGGAGGGAGCTTCGTCGCTGGACCAGGATGATCCTGGCTCAACCTTGCCAGGATGCCAGCAGCCGAACAGCTGGCACACAGTTGGAGTGTTTCCAGCAGCCCTACAGCTTGAACCGATAAGCAATGCCCGGCAACTGTGACCGGAAGCCGGACTTAAGTACTGTGCTCGCTTGCCCCTCGCCACCCAGGGATCTAGACGACCAACGAGAGACGGGAACGAGGTCCGAGAGAGGCCCGTTGATACAATGAGAGCAGGAGAGACGAAGGGAGACGAGAGACGAGAACGAATCGCGGCCCACCTAACTGCGTTAGCACACCAACAACTCTTGGGCCTAGCGAACCTCCGGGCACCCGCTTCGGCGGGCAGGCTTATTCAATGCTGCTACAAGGCGCCAGCCCGGCTGGTTGCAGCCACCAGCTCCAGCCAAATCTTGTCTGGCGTGCCGAGAAGCGTCCCCATCTCGCGTATGCCGACGAGATGGGAGACCTGACAGATGGGAAGACGTGGACCGAGTTTGGGGTCCCAACCTTCGTACGAAGGGTAAACCCAGGAGTCAGCCCGAGTCGTCGATGAGAGGGAAGAATGTCCGTTCACGAGACGCCGAGCGAGACGGAGAACGGCCTCCAAGCTGCAGAGAGGCGAGGCAAGCGGGGTACGGCGAGCTACGTCACCGATGAGCAGAGCGCTAAACACGGCAAGCGAGACACGGGAAAAAGCGAAGTGGAGGGAAACGGTAGCCGGCATTGCGAAAGAAGAAAATTAATTATTCAAGGAGTCGATTGGAGATGGTACGAGGCTACGGACGTAGACGGACCGAGGGACGACAACCGATCCAGCCCAAGCTCCCGCTCCCACCAGCGTCATCGACCGGTAACGTTGGTGCTTTTGTTAATTAGTAAAAGTTTTGTAAGGGTTTTCAAGAGTTTTTGCAAGTAAAGTAAAGTCGTTTCGGTACGATTTTTGCCGGGCCGAAGTATCTTGGATCGAATTGGCGAGCGATATCCGAGGACGGCAGAAATCAAGGCCGGGTTTTTGCAGTAGGTTTTTTTTGTAACGGCGAAACGGGTCTTTCCGAGGTGGCATTTGTTGGATCGTGGTACCAATTGTCCCGGAGCCCGAGGAACCGTTGTAACGTAATAGAGTAAAGTCGATGAAAGCCTGAACAGAAGTAAAACGTGCTCTCCGGAGCCATTTTTGATTTTGAGTAATAATTTTCCCTCGTGTCCGATACGACAACGAAAATTGTATCTTTGATTACGTAGAACTGTTGAGAAAAAAAAAAGTAAATGAAGTTTGAAATTTTGCCAGAATTAAAATAAAGAGAAACCGTAATACTAAATTGACCTCGATTTTGTTTTGTAAAAGTTCAGAAGGAAAGTTGGGAGTAAAATAAACTATCAAGATTGGCAATTAAATTGTTATTTTGTTTTTATTTTATTTTCCCCGAGTAATGTTAAAAAAAGTGAACAATATTCGGACCAAAATATAAAAGGGATCCTTTCTTGGAATTTTTGGAAGTCAGATTATCCGTTGCGCAATTTGTTCGAGTGCCGCTTCACGGTGCCCGTTTGACTCGATGAGTAATTGTCTGACAAGATTTTTGAGAACGATTCCGCTTTGAAAGGGGTTTCCAAGTTTTCCCTGAAAATTTGGTGGCGATCCGAGGCGACGTTGGACCAGGTTACGAGTACCGGAATTGGGTTTCAGAAAATAATTGTCGACTTTTTTTTATTTGTCATTTGGGTTCCGTGGCGAAGGGGCGGGTGGACCGCAAAACGCCACGTCAAAGGTTATTTATTAACAAATGTTGAATAGTATAAATTTATGTTAAGCATAAATAAAAGTTAAAAAATTTGTATACTATATGACAGGCATGACAAAGACACCATCACCACACCAGACGGAGTGAGGTGCCCCCTGTCAAAAACCACTTGTACTGATTTTAACGGAGCCTCTATATTTTGGAAATATATTTCACGCGACTCCTGCTCCCTCGATATGTACGAAGTACTTTTTGAAGGACCTGGAACTCGAATTTTTGAAGTAAATGAAACTACGTCTAGCACTATGATTGCTGTAACATCTCAAGATATTATATTCGCTCTTAATGTATACGGAAAAATTCATGTATGCGGATATTTCATACAAAAAACGGAAGTATCAAAATTACTGATTTTAGAACGATCAAAAGGAACATTTTTTAAAACAAAAAGTCATATTGACCCACAAAATGTTAATCTGATTTCTTATATGAACTCAAAATTTATTTATGTAGAAAGACACATGAACAAACAATTTCGTCTTTTGTAAAAAGATATTTTACTCAAACGCTGCGAGTAAGAACGACAAATGCTTCAAACAGGATTAATACTAGCAGAAACAGACCCCTCTGAATTCGTACTTATGTTTATGAAGAAACCTGGCTATTTAGGAGTAGTAACGGGCCAAACCCTAACAATTTAGAATGTGACCCAGTCGAAGTAACGCTAGCTCAAGATACAAGGTGCTACCTACAGATTCCTGTAATAAGAAATAACGAGAAATTTTATCTTTTACCCCGAACAAAAATTTTGCGAAAACACGGAACGGGAGTAGCGTGCGGCACAATTACCGGATTAATTTTTGAAATTAACGGAAAGTGGGTAGAATTCACGCCTAAACCAATACAGGAACAAACACCAGAAATAATTCGGTAAACAACCCCACTTCAGCCAAACGCCAGTCTCGCCATATACAATCTGAGCCATTGCAAGGATATCTGCAACTAAGCAAATACAACAAAGAATAATTGATAATTTACCTTTTATCCGGACACCAACGTGGGACCTATGGGGTCAGCTGCGCCCCCATGTAGCGCAAAAAAGCACCCAGAAGAACATGTATCAAAATTTTTATTTTTTAAAGAAACGCAACCGGCTTCTCGAAACGACAAAACAAACATTACACACACTACACTTAAGTGGCACAGTACAAAAAAATTCATTCGCGGAGCTCATAATTCTCCGACCCCGGGAGATTTTTTATGCCCATAGTTTTATAAAAATAGATATTATAACTTATTAATCATTATGAGTCAATCACCTAAGGCGGAAGACCTAATCGGAATCTGCTGGAACGACAGATTCCGCACGGTAAGCCAACCTCGGTCAATGACACTTGGTTTAGCCAAATTGTGAACTTCGCAATTGCGCAAAGTTAGGATACAAGTTCAAACAACTGCACAGATCAGCACAAATTGGTCAGTCACCCTGCCACTTCCAATCAAGGGAACCCCCATTTTGGGACTATTCCCGACACCTCAAATAAGCGACCGACACTACTTTGGGCGCTCAGTTCCTGGTGCAAGTCTGACCTCCCACAAATAGTTTGGCAGATTGCTAAGTCTACCGAGACACCAGAGTTATCATCGGTCTACGAATAATCAACGAACATAATTACTCTTTATTATAACTTATAATCTATTGTCATGGTACACAGTCACACAGGTGCCCGAACGCATCTACGACTCATTCATCATCATCCGCGGACGCGCTACCTTTGTACAGAACCAGCCGTTTACAATAAAACCAGTGAATCAAATACTGCCTTAAAACCTTATTTCCGTGACCTTGGAGCGTACCCCGACATAAACAACAAGGAACGCAACAAACGCTCAACGAACAAAAATCACTTAGGCTAACGGACCAAAACAAAGCAAGACGCTGTTTTCAGTCTCAAATTAATCAAATTTAATTCCCAATAAAATATGACAAGATTTTAGATAATTTTGAAACCTATTCTTCACTCTTTCAAAAACTGCAAAAATCGATGTGATTTTTCTCCTATTCTGCAGATTTTTCAGTTCAATTTCAAACAAGATTCATTTGTCGTCTCCGTCACTCGCGTTAGAGTTACACGGCTTTTGTGATGCATCTAAACACGCGTACGCCCCGACCATTTACCTTCAGAACATACAATACCGCGACTTGAGTTGTTGGGTGCTCATCTCCAAAAAACGCCAATTTTTGTTGTCAACCGCGTTCGAAACATCCAAATTGAGTTCACAACCGCTGATCAGTGGCGCCATGTTTTAACTAGCGACAACCTGGTAGATTTCGCATCGCGCAGTTTGCCTGCTGATAGACTCAGAAACAACTTGCTATACGTGTACGGTCCTCCATGGCTTCGGTTGTCACCTGATCAGTGGCCAACCTTTTACAACGCGTTAGACGTGTCATCTTATGCTCGTATTGCGACTCAAAATGACACTCTCGAAAACCTCGCAGTACGCGTTTCAAGTTGGTCTCGTGTTTCGCGCATTACCGTGTACGCGCTGCGCTGGCTTGGCGTTTACAGACATAACAAAACATTAGTTCCAACCGCAGAAGAGATTACCAACGCGTCCAGAGTTTGGTACCACTGGTTACAGTCTCTTACTTTTTCCGATTAGATTTCGCGTTTGCAAAACAACAAACCTGTCGCAAAAAATAGTTATCTGGCTAGTCTCTCTCCTTTCGTCGATGATTCTTCGATTATTCGAGTCGGAGGCCGATTGAAAAACGCTAAACTACCTCACGACGCTAGGCATCCTATTATTATGCGTATTCACTCTATAGTTCGACTTATAGTTCGCCAGGCCCACGAGCAGTGCCTTCATGGCAATGTTAGGCTTATTCTCAACACGCTGCGTTCAACCCTTTCGATTTTGCAAGCTAAGAAAATCATTCACTCTGTCATTTTTCATTGTGTTGTCTGTGCTCGTCTCAAAGCTGAAGTCGCAACTCGACTCATGGCTCATTTACCAGCACCGCGTGTTGATGTTCCTATTCGCGCCTTTGAGCACACAGGTGTCGATTATGCCGGTCCGATTAGAGTCAAGTATCACACCTGTCGTTGATTCCAAACTCACTTCGCGTACATCTCAGTTTTTGGATGTTTTGTAGTAAAAGCGATTCACCTCGAGTTAGTTTCAAATTACACATCTTAAGCTTTTATCGCTGCTTTCGAACGATTCGTGAGGAGACAAGGATTTCTCTCCCAGATGTACAGCGATCGTGGTACCACCTTTACCGAGGCTAATAATGAGTTACAAAAGATTTTTAATAAGGCTACAACCAATCCTGACTTGGCTGTCCTCCTGGCAGATTCAAAAATCAAGTGGTCGTTTTTGCCTTCAGCCGCTCCTCACTTCGGCCGGTTATAGGAGGCTGGGGTCAAAAGTGTAAAGTTTTACCTCAGATGCGTCCTTCGAGATCAAACCCTCACGGTTGAAGAACTGACAACCCTTTTGTGTAAAGTCGAAGCATGTCTAAATTCGCACCCTCTCGCCCCTCTCACCGAATCCGCTGACGACCTTGACGTTTTGACACCGGGACATTTTTTAATCGGGTCTGCCCTGACAGCCGTGCCCTCTCCTTCAGTTCTTGATATGTCAATTAAATCGCTTTCTAGATGGCAACTTTGTCGACAGTAGTTAGAGTCATTTTGGCAGAGTTACTCCGCTGACTATGTGCGCTTTTTGCAGCATCGCACAATCTGGCAAAACCAGCAAGAAAACATTGCACCAGGTAAACTTGTATTGTTACATTTACCTGATTGTCCGCCAACGAAATAGCCCTTGGGCCTGGTCACGCAATGCTACCCAGATAGCGAGAATTCAGTCAAAGTTGTACAAGTTCGCACTGCGAACTTTGTTTTCGAGCGTCTGGTAGACAGGATTGCTCGTTTACCTGTTACTGATCTCATTACAACACACTTATGCTAGTTTTAAATTTTGTATGCTTCATTTATTACATTTTGTACTGAAATCTCTCACAAATTATGTGATGGAAATTTCTTAAGATATACGCAACCGAAAAATACTGAATAGTTTAAGTTTTCTGCGAAGAATGTACTGACTTGTTGAAGTTTATTGCAAAAATGTATATCTTTATTTTTTTGTTGATTGAAACAAATGTAAAAATATAATGAAGCAGATCCTACTATATTCTACTATTTTGTTTTGTCACTTCAACAGAAAGAAAATGATCCTTTCAGTTCAAGTTCCAAACCCTCTCTTTATTATTTCAAAAAAAATGAAATAATGATCAAACAAAGAAAACAAAATAATCTTTTGTTTCCTTTGTTCAATTTTGAATTTTTGTCCAAATTGACCATTGTCATTGGACGGGCGCACTAACTAAAATTTCTACCAATTGGGGGTCGCTTGTCCAAAAACGCGCCTTATCTATTTTCACGGACATTCTTTCCGGCTTGCGCGACCCCCTTCAGTTACCAATCCGCAGGCGACAATTCAAGTCTGAATTGAAGCCCCCCTGCAAAGTAAAACCGCAACCGTTATTCTTGTTTTTGATTTAAACAAAATTGAGTTGGAATAAATTGACTTTTATACAAAACTTGTGTTTTTCCTTGTCTACTTTCTTCTAAAACCGCCCTGGCCCGCAACAACAAGAAAGGTTTCAACAACGCCACGCTGCCACCAGGTAACCACGCCGCTACAATTTTTCGCAGGCAAAACCCCGTCCGACGCAAAAATGAACAGCAGTAACACTTAATATCTCAAGATTTTCTTAATACCGCTATCATTGTAGTTTGTGAGTAAAATGCATTGCTAAATTACATGTTAAGTAATGTATTCATTATAAGTATTATTTGTAAAGCGCTTCATACTTTTTTTATGATAAAATTTTCGTTTAAAATGTTTAGCACAAATAAATATTCGGAATAATATTTGTTGATAAAAAGTTAAATAGATGTCACTACTTATTAAAAAAAATTATAATTTATATAATGTATAATTTACATAAATAATTAACATAAATTTATATATTTATAATTACATAAATTATACAATTATATAGTTTTTTTCAACTTTACAGAACAAATCGAAAATTCTCAAACATCGATTGAATCACAGTTCAGAGGTGACACTTTCAGTACGGATCAAGGTATAATAGCTCATTCATCTACTGTCTTAGAGTCTCAGGCAGACGTTTACCAGACTGACTTGATCTATCAACCTTCCGACGAGATATCGACGCCAATTACAAAACAAAAGCCATCGTTACAGTGGAGTCCGATCAAAATTACTGCTGGTAAAAGCGTCAGTAACTTATGTGTCCAAAAACGCTCAGGGAGGATAACTTTCGCTTCACGAAAGTACATTAAGACATGGATATGTCCTTAATAGGGCATGAAGAAATGGTTAAAAAAAATTTCTGCTACACCATAACTTCTAGAAGGAAGTGTGTTTATTTAGTCTCATTTCCTACCACACGTACGATGATTGTTTGGAATGTGAAGGAAATTGTACGTGTGGTAGGAGAGGGTCTATGTTTATGATCATTGGGCGACGAATTTGGGGGGCAGGAAAATAGTTTGTTACCCTAAAATGTGAAATATGAATAAAAACAAATAAAAAAAATAGTAAGTTGAGTTGTTGGTTGGTTTTCTGTATTTGAATTGTATTTTTATGGGGAGTCGTATATTGTTGTAGTGTGTTAATATGGTATATTTTGAACATATCTTGTATGGAGTTCAAACTTAACATTGTTGTATTTTTTTTTAAAACACAAAAATTATTGCGCGAATGAACCGGTACGTCTATTGCATTATTGAACTCAAAGGATGTCGTAGCCTAATGGTAGCATTGCCGCTTAGTAACGCGGAGTGACGGGTTCGATTCCTGATGTCGGGGAAAATTGAATTAGGGTGTGCCAAAATGCAAGAAATTTTTTGTTGACTGGCACTTCTAGTATGTTTTCGGGGACTTGAAAACATGAATTATAAAAAAAATTAAAGGTCTTTTGGTTGACTCTAACCGGTAACGCAAGTAAAAAACGTCAGAATTTTGAGTTAAAAATTCGATTTAATTGTTTATAGCAGAAAAATAATATATTTGTCAAAATCGTCAAAAATCGGGTTTTCTCGAAAACAAGTCTATGGTATTTTAGTGCAGTATTTATAAATAATGACAGCTTAAGTATTTTTGAAAGGTACATTCTTTCCCTACAAAATGCCGCTAAGTGGACTAATTAAATTAATTAAAATCAAATTCAAATATAAAAATATTCGAAGTTTTTCCGTGTGGTTAACATGGTTACTAGGTTATGATAGTTAGGTTGACAGTTTACACGTTTGGTGTTTATTTTTGTCGAAAAATTACGTGTGTTAGAATGGCATCTAAACGAAAAAATACCGAAAGTGATAGTGATGCGTCTTGCTCAAAAAGACCAAAAATCAGCCGTCAAGTCTGGGGAACATTCGAAATCGGTCAAAATTGTAAAAAATGCTGGAAATGGAAACCAATTGGTCGCAGTCAAAGACTTGGTTTTGTCGTTAACGAAGTAAGTAATAATATGAACTTTGTAAATAGTAGTGTTTTGTGAAGTATTATAAGCATTTTATTTTGTTTGTATGTAGGTTCAAAATTGAAGTACGAGTCCTGACCAAATCTTTCGTTAGGGTGTTCAAGTTGCCAAATAGCGAGGACGAGAAGAAAGTTTTTAGCATGGTATTCACAGACGAGGAAATGAAAATTCGTTGTGTGGGGTTTGATACCGAGGTAGATGCGTTTTATGACGTATTCGAGGTGAAAATAAGATGTTACAACGAAGGATGATTATTAAGATTAGGTGGAACAATGTTTTGCAATCACAAATGTTGATATTAATGTTCCAATGATGTTTGATTATTTCAGGAAGGAAAAGTATATTATGTAACGGGTGATTATTTGAAAGCCAAGGACCCCGTATATAATAATTTAAACCACGAATTGGAGATCCGACTCACCAATACTACTGTTGTAGACCAGGAAGTTGCTGGGGATGATTCGATACCGAGGGAAAAGTATGAGTTCAAACAAATTTAGAAAATTAGTAACATCGCTGTAAAAGAGGAACTTGGAAAGCAGTATAGGTTTTAAGTGAGGTATTAATTCTGATTTAGATAAATGTCTTATATAATATTGTATTATGATTTAGATATATTGGCTATTGTTCACAATGAACCTGTGCTTGGAAGTGTGCGTTCAAGGTTGAAGAATCGAACTATCAACATGAAAGAAGTTATTCTAGTAGATAAAAGCTTGTATTTGGTAAAAATATTTTTTTGTTAGCTTTTGGAAAGTGCCGTATTGCAAACGTTATTTAATAATGTAGAAATTTTGTATAAACAGGTGAAATTAGTATTGTGGGCTGAACAAGCAGAAAATTTTGAATGTATGAAAGGAGACGTTGTATGCATCAAAAATGCTGTGGTGACCGAATTTCCGAACAAGAAACAATTAACCCTCTCAAAAGATGCGTTTATAAAGAAAAATTTGAAGAATGCAAATTCAAAATCGTAAGTTTGGTCGTTCAGAATTCGTGATTTGAACAAATTTGTTTATGGTTTATGTGTTTATTTTGTAGGCTGGTGCAATGGTACAATAAAATATCGGAAGATATCAAAATTAACGATGTCACTTTAATAATCAAGAAGAAGCATAAATTAAAATAAACAAGAAGAAATCGTAATGAATGTCCATGAAAGTTGATTTTGAAAAATAAATACTTAGCATCAAAAAATGACTTACAACTGTTTAATAATTGGTATTAATATTCTTAACAGCGAGATAACAGCGCTAGATAAGTTTTGCTGCGTTTAAAATTTTACAGGGCGTCCAACAAATCGTTATGAATACTGCAGATATTTCCGTGGACCGTTTAGGAGTGCGGATATACTTCAAAAAAATCATTTTGTTGCACTGTTCTCTAAGCTCAACCTAAAGTGCTTTCTCGACAGCAAGTTATGCAGCGTTCAAAATTTTACAGCGAGTCCAGCAAATCGTTATAAATTCTGCAGATATTTTCGTGCACCGTTTAGGAGTGCGAATTTACCTCGAGACAATTGTTTTATTGCACTGCTCTCTAAGCGCACCCTGGGTCGTTTTCTTGACAGCGAGTGCCAGATAAGTTTCGCAGCGTTGAAAATTTTACAGTGAGTCCAGCAAATCGTGATGAATACTCCAGATATTTCCGTGCCCCGTTTAGGAGTGCGGATGTACTTTGAAAAAATCATTTTAGTGCACTGCTCTCTAAACTTAACCTGGGTCGTTTTCTTTATGGCGAGCGCCAGATAAGTTTTGCAGCGTTTAACATTTTACAGCGAGTCTAACAAATCGTTATGAATACTGCAGATATTTCCGTGCACCGTTTAGGATTGCGGATATACTTTGAAAAAATTATTTCGGTGCATTGTACCGCAAGTACTGCAGATAGTTTCGTGCACCGTTTAGGAGTTCGGATGTACCTCAACACGATAATTTTGTTGCATTGCTTTCTAAACGCAACCTAAATTGCTTTCTTTACAGCGACGAGTTTTGCAGCGTTCAAAATTTTACAGCGAGACCAGCGAATCGTTATGAATACTGGAGATATTTCCGTGCATCATTTAGGAGTGCAGATGTACCTCGAGACAATCATTCTTTTGCACTGCTCTCTAAGCGCAACCTGGGTCGTTTTCTTAACAGCAAGTGCCAGAAAAGTTTCGCAGCGTTTAAAATTTTAAAGTGACTCTAGCACATTGTTATTTTCCTTGAAAATAACATCCTTGAGAAATTATACCAACAAGAATCAATAAGGAAATCACAAGGAAACAATAAGAACAAGAAATATATTTATTGACAAATAAGATAATTGTACGAACAAATTAACTGAACTTCAACTATATCTTTGGACCCCTTTTTGGGACACTATAGAACTCGCTGTCAACAACGTGGAATTCTAGAAATAAATCATTGTATCGCCTCAGTTGGTCCTCCGTTGCAACAGAAAGCAAGGTATAAAAATGAAGCCATCGACTATGTCGTCGGTAGCTCCATTCCATCCGTTTGAGCTCGAGTTCAGATTGTTCGAGAAGCATGTTCCATATCCTAAGAACTTCTGAAACTATATTGAATATTCATTGATAAGTATAATTATTGTTCAAAAAAAAAGAACTAAGAATAATATTGGGGATGTAAATATACTTCTACCATCAATATTTAAAGCGATTAATTGTTCACTGAGATAGTGAGCAGTTATAAGTCCTCCGACTAGCAAGAGATCGGGATTTTCCCACACGTTCAACTGCATTGCGTCCCAATCGTATTTGAATGGTGACATTTTTTGGACAATTACAGTCTGAATTAATTCATTCTCCATCTTAACTCTAAATAAAAACGAGATGACACAATTACAAGTTTTATATGCAATGTGTAATGTCCAATTTACGTATCTGTTAATTTTTATAGTTGAGGCTGTTATACTTACGGTTTTTGGTCGAGTTTATGAAGAAAGAATGATACTTTATGATCCCTATTGACTTACATACAACTGGAACACTGAGGTTATAAGTAATCAAAAGATTTGACAACTGTCAAAGTTTAAAAATGTCAGATTCGAAATTGTTCTGATAATATAACCTATAATGCGAAATTGACAGATGTGAAAAATTGTTTCTTCTAAAAAGTAAATTAAATATTTTCGGGCAGTTACATCGTCGGTATAATGTCAAATTTAGAGGAACAGGAAGGTAACTGTAGTGTATCAGTGTGAGAGGATCTATATGTTTGCTAATTTGAGAAATCTTTTGTATTTTCAGAACAATTAAATGAAAATGAAAACTCTCAGCCGTATGTAGACGAGAGTGAATATATCACTATGATGCAGGAAGATCGAGAACGAGGTTAGATTTCGTTACAGCTGTAAGACATTTCAATTAAGAGCGAAAATTTTAAAAGTCTATTATGTTTTGTAGCTCTTTTGAGGGATTACGAACAGATGTGTGATGAAGAGGAGCGATATTACGCAAGAATGCATGAAGATTACATGCGATCTGAAAATGAAGGTAAAAATATTTAATTACAATGAATAGAGAGTTCTAAAAATAATGTAAATGTACGGTTTTAGGATTGATACGGGAATTTGATGTTCTATTTGATGAAGATAGAACATGTATGAAAAACCTTTCATTTTGGAAGCAATAATCAATAAATGTAAAATGTCTGATGTAACTTTATTTTAGGTTTTATTCGGAGAGGGAATGACGAAGCTCAACCAGAAACTTCAGGTTTAGTAACTTATTTGATACTGAGTAATGAAGTTGTTATTTGTATGATGTAAAATACATTAATAAATTTTCTTTTAGAAGAGTTACATTCAGATGTTCAAGAAAATCGCGTGAGAAGATGTTTTGTATGTGAGCGTGGATCACTCACTATTCGGGGCAGTGAAATTGTTTGCGTAGCATGTAATTTCCATGTCCGAGCCATATATTCTATTTCCGAATTTCAACGAAACATTGAACGATTAAAAATCAATCACTCTGGAGTATGCGGCGGTAGTGTACGATTTTTGACTTTATTTAAAATTAGTGATGCTCAACAAAAATTTTGTATGATATGTGAAACATGCAAGAAATTTTATGTAATAATGTGAAAAGGACAAAATGTAATAAAACTTGTCGATGTGTAATTTGTGTATCATATTTAATAGCTATATTTATTACTAACAATTTGCTGTAAATAGACAGAGTTAAACAGAGTTCGTTAGTAAATTTATTATCTCTTGATTGTGGCATCGTGTGAAGAACAAATTTTTTTGTATTTGATACTGCAGTAACATATCGTTGTGTTGAAAAACGCTAAATTAAATTGAACCACTCGAGGAAGAGTAACGTAGTTTTATTCAGAAAGTCTTGATCTACAATTTCTGTTAAGATGGAAGCACCTTTGTCACAGGAAAAATAGACATTTTTATAATATAACTGTTGTAAAAAAGTCATATTAAAGTTATATTCTCCCAGAAATTTTTATTGATTATATCCTATTACACGCAATACGACCCGTATTACAATCAATCGACTACGCCCTCATGCTTGTAATAATGTGGAATCATACAATAAAAATATCTAGGACAATAAAATTTAATAGGACTTTTATACAACTAACCAATATTATTGTTCACGTATGTACAAGTTATAATTTAAAAATTGCAATTATCCTGTAAAAAAATTGCAAAATATAGATTTTCTCGTCTTAAGTTCTCTTAAATTCAGGTTGTCATTTAAAATAGGCTATGAATTAAACATATATCTGTGTAATGAGAGATTTATAATATTTTATTTCACAGCGATGTCATTGTCTATCGTTCATGTTGGTGATAGCTAATATTCCTTGAATGCGATCTCTTGCACTGTGCGAATTTGATTTTGATTCACTTTCTTTTAAGTTCAAGGTGTTATCAAAAAGAGGAAATGGAGAAAATATCTCTTGAAATCTTCTTTCTTGATTGCGATCTTATGTACAGTCCAAAGTTGTTCTCTTCTTGAATTCTCTTCAATTTAGGATTTCATCTAAAATAATCAATGAAAAAATTGATAACCATGTAATGAGAGAAGTAGATTGATTTTCAAAGAATTTGTAGTTACATTCATTGCAAATATGTCCATTTGATATATTTAGTGCATTTATTGCTTGTCGAAATGATATATTTGATGATATATTCGATGTATTTTACGGGAAGTGCGATCCCGTGTACAGTCCAAAATTTTTCTTGTCGAAATTTCTCTTACATTCAAGTCACTACTGCAAATATTTTGTTTTACATTGATAACAGAGTCCATTTCATTCCATTCCAACTCAGCTCTTTCTCGATTGCGATTTTCTATACATTCTAAAGTTGGTTTTTGTCCTAAATTCTCTTAAATTTAGGCTTTCATCTAAAGTAATCAATGTAGAAATTATATAACAGGGTATTGAAAGAATTAAATTGGTTATTAAAAATATCGTAATTAGATTCATTGCAAATATGTCGAGAGAAACGAGAAATTAATTTTAAGCAGTAGTGAAATTTGTAACAGTTTTAAAAATCTTATGATTATTATTATTATTATTATTATTATTATTATTATTAACGGGAATGCTCCCTTGTTTACATAGTTGATGATAATTTTTCGACATTGGCATAATCTATCACAGTTTGAAGAAAATATCACAAAATAAATTAGAACTTAAAGTGAACTATACAACAATTAAATAAGCTAAGATAAATACAACAGTCTCAATTTTTAGTAGCGCACGTATAAAAATTGCAAAAACTTATTATAAGATATATCAAAAAAGTCAATATCTGTGCATATATCATTTCCAAATCGAGCAATTCTGTTAAACAAACTATTTTCTGCGATAGCGGTACGGCATGTTGGTACATCAAAAAGTCTACTTTCGCGTAAGGTTCTCGCTGGCACGTGTAGGCCAATACTTGATAAAATATAAGGACAATCAATCATGTTGAACAAAACTTTATACAGAAATATCAAATCAAAGATTATCCTCCTATTTTCAAGAGATCTCACATTGAACAGTCGCTTTATCTCAGTATAATCATGATTGTCAAACCTAAGAGGTGTTTTGTTTATGAAAGCTAATTTACGCAAAAACTTTGACTGAACTGACTCCAATAATTTAGTATCATGTTCTGTATACGGAGACCATACAGGCGATCCATACTCCAAAAGGGGTCTGACTAGTGCATTGAACATAGTAACGTATGTCGATGGAAGTTTAAAAACATTGAAATTTCTGTTTATGAAACCTAAGGTACGCAACGCTTTATTTGCTGTCTTGACCACGTGCTCGTGAAATCTGCCGTCTGCGGAGAAAGTGACTCCCAAATCGGTAATGTCAGATACAACCGAGACAGCAGAATCCTCGATAACGTAGTCATAAGCAATCGGATCTTTCTTTCTTGTGTAACGCACGACTTTACATTTCGAAGCATTCACAGACATGTGGTTGTTTTCGCACCAGGTTACGAAAGAGTTCAAATCTCCCTGCAGCAAGTGAGCATCACTCAATGAGTCAACTTGTGCAAAAAGTTTTGCGTCATCGGCATACAATAGAATTTGGCAATGTTTTAAGACAAGTGGTAGATCATTGATGAACAGGATAAATAATAAAGGACCTAAGTGTGACCCTTGAGGGACACCAGATGTTACAGAAATTACATTGGACTTACATTCATCAATATGTACCACCTGCTTTCTATCAGACAAATAGCTGCGAAGCCAGGATAAAAAAGGGTTTACAATACCCATCTTCTCTAGCTTGGCAACAAGGACTTTGTAAGAGACCCTATCAAAGGCTTTCGCAAAGTCAGTATACACGACATCTAGTTGACTACGATTCTCAATTGCATTTGATATAAAATGTTGAATGATTTCTAAATTGGTGACAGTAGATCTCTTATCCAAAAAGCCATGTTGTTCATCTACAATCACTGGACGAATCAGCGCCATCATTTGCTCAGTTACAAGTTTTTCACAAAATTTCGGTATGGTATCTAAAATTGTAATAGGCCTATAGTCTTTCACATTGTTCTTATTACCTGATTTAAAAATTGGTGTAACTCTAGAATTTTTCCAAGCTGTTGGGAAAATTCCAGTGGCAAGGGACTTATTAAATAAAATGTAAAGTGGTTTGGCTATACCATAGGCAGTATTTTTAAGAAATAAATTTGGAATCAGATCTGGGCCCGGGCCCTTATTTACATTCAACTTTAAGAGTTCTTCAAAAATCACGGCCAAGGTAATATGCAATGTCTCTACATGTAATTCTGACTCAACAACACGTGGCACACAGTCTAGAACATCATTCGGCAAGTAAACAGATCCGAAGAATTTTGCAAAAAGATTACAAGATTCCTCACGATCAGTAGAAACATCATCATCATACAAGATAGTCGCAGGAATGTTGTTATCCTGACGCAGAGAGTTAACAAAACTGTAAAAACCACGCGGATTTGCACAAATTTCACTTTCTCTCTTTGCGCTGTATTCATCATACGATTTTTCGTATTCTAGTTTTGCCGCAGTTCTCAATTTAGCGAAGGTTTCGTAGTCGCTCGGTAAACGTGTTTGTTTGTAAATCTTGTGCGCTTTCTTTTTTTCTCTTATTAGGTATTTTGCATAATTTGAAACATATCTCGGAAAAGAGTCGTGATGTGAACGTTTTAATGGTACAAATTGATTAATACAATCTCTCAAAATTTCACCAAAAATCGCAACATTTACATCAATATCTTCATCAGAAAAAATTGTGTTCCAATCAAAAGAGTTTAAGAATATAACACATTGCAGAGAGTCTGCTCTGGAAAAATCAAGTTTATCCAGAACTACTTTTTCATTTTCAATAGCAGGCATACTAATATCACAACTCAATGGTGGATGAAAGTCGTCGACATTTATAAGAATATCATCGGCTGCAGAAACAGTTACATTTTTAATAGTGGCAAATAAAAGATCCAGAAGTGATACATTAGTTGTTCGGACATAGTTGTGTTGGAACAGATTGAGAAAATTTATAGAGTAAGCCAGGGCCTTTGTTTGATTTACAGGTTGTGGTGTTACACTTGGTGGAAACGAAAATTTCGCAGACATATAAGAATTATGCCAACTAACTAAAGGAAGATTAAAATCCCCCACAAATAAAAGTTCCGAGTCTGGAAATTGATTTCTAATTGACACAAAAGATTTGCCTAGTTTTTCGTACAATTGTGCTGTGCTTTGCGGCGGAATATAAACCGCACCAACGGTGATTTTCAAGTCTCCACGAGTTATACTAACAAAAAGTTGTTCAATAGAAACATCTGGATTTTCAACTAATTGCGAATTTAAATTTGACCGAACTGCTATCAATACACCACCTCCTCTATCAAGGCTGCTTGTTTTTCTATTTCTATCGTATCTATAAACAACATAACCTGAGTGGCAAAATTCTGAGTTTAAAAATTTGTCGTTAACGCAGGTTTCAGATAAAACAATGACATCATAATCACATGTTAAAAAAGTTTGTCTCAGTAAAAAAAGTTTTGTTCCCTGGCAAAGTCCCCTGACATTTTGGTAGTAAAGAGAAAGAGTTGAGTTACAATGGTCAGTTAAGCATTCCCGAGTTCGACGTTTTTTGAAACAATTGTTGGTTTGTTGTTTGTGAACCGTATCACGAGATTTCTCTCGCCGCTGGCGATGCGCTGTTGAAGTTCAGCACGGACCTGGGCATGGAACTGACGTTGGTGAGGTGTCTGGTCACTCTTTACGATTAAACGCTTATCGACGAAAAGTTTTGAGTTTTTGAAAACAGTAATCACATCAGATTCTGAATTGAAAACAATTTTCAAAAGTCGCGGTCTTGTGCCAGCTGAGGCGCCAAGACGGGTGGCAGAGATTGCAGAGAGTTGCAACCCAAGGTCCTGGAGCAAGTTGTTAAAAGCATCAAGTTCGGTGCCATCTCCTTGCGCAAGCTCTCGGAATCCGCGCAGGATAATGTTCTTCGCGCGACGTAAACGTTCGCGAGATTCATCACACGAATCGGAGATCAGCTGCAGTGGAGACACATCGAGAATGGGGTTCGATTCCAGGGCTGACAGGCGTTTATCAATGGAGCAAACATTTCTCTCAATTCCATCAATTTTGTCATTCAGCTTTGTAACCGCAGCATCCAGTTGTTCCTTAAATGAGTTGTCCAGCTTCTGAAACAGTTCATCAAGAGCCGATTGCAAAGCACTATTGGTGACTGGAGCATTTTTTTCAGCCGCTTGCGTTCTCGTTGTCCTGGGAGAGTTGTTCATTCCACTGGAGTTCACTTTGCTATTTTTGAAACTCATTTTGACAGCTGGGCGCCGTGTTTGGACGTGAGAACAGTCGCGCAGCGAAGTGGATGCAGTCACGGCTTATTCGGCAGGGGCGTATGGCAGGCTCTCAGGGACGTCACAAGGGAGACGGGGCTCTGATGCTAAAAATCCGGAGGACCTTCAAAAACTCTTCCAGGAAGTCCGTTCTCGATGTTAAAAGGCCCCAGCAGATCAAGCTCGGTTGACGAAACAATTGTATGGCTGGAAAACAAATGCCCGTGGGCAAGACAGGAGGCAGAGAGAATTCGACTGACAAAGTTGTTGCAACGAGTGTCCTCGTTCAAACAGGACTCGAGAAAACGAGACAGGAACGATACTCACGAATAAGGAGAGAGCAATGTCTCCACAACTCTCTCCGCTAAGTGAAAATGCCAAAAGAAAAAAAATTTTCAAGGAAAAATATCCAGCTCCACGTTGACTTTGGAGGTTATGTCTCGTTTTCAGCTTATCAGTCCTCTTTTTGGCTGCTCCAGGTTTACCAGGAATGGTAGAACGATGTGCCAGGATCAGGACGTTCACTTTGGTGGTTTAGCTTACTTTTTTAAAATTTATCAAAAGAAAATAAAAGTTTAATCGATTATCAAATTGATTGCTGATATCGATCGTGCCAATGGCGCTACTGTACTGATGACTATACTGTATGACAATAAAAAAATAACAAAAAATAAAATAATTGGTTTAGTTGATTAGAAAAATTACTCCTTTGTTACATGCGTTGTTATAGTAAATATTGGATGATGTATACTAAAATGAGAAGTATATAATTTTGAATTGATATTCTTAATTGAACGAGAGAAAACTGCATCAATGCAAGTAGAATGTTTTGTTGTTGAATGCTGTGCATTCGTATTCAGTAATAACTGAAAATTATTTTTCATAAACGTTATGTATTGTGTTCCCATTGCAGTTTTCAAATTTATGTTAAAATCACCAGCCACAATTAATAAAATGTGCTTGGAATTATTTATAGAGAAATTCAAATTTTGTCCTAAAAAAAGACACTTTTGTTCGAATGTTGATTTCGGTGAAATATATACGACTACTAAAAATAAGTCGTGATTGTTATCTGTCGTTGGAATTATGCAAATATCACCGACATAGTGTTTGTCTGCGTTTGACTGCGATAGTCGAATGTTATGACCAAATTTGTGACACTTGTTTGTATTTTTGACATTTTGGTAGATAGCAACACCTCCAACACGGGCAGAATCTCGTTTGAAGCAAGAAATTATGCGGAATCCATCAATTGCAATATGTATCTGGTTGTTCATCCAAGTCTCTGATAGTAATAAGAAATCACATTGCGAGATGAGAGTGTCTAAACTAATATCTATCGAGTGAGCATTTAGAGATTGGACGTTGAGAGTACAAAGTGAAGTTGATCTCAAACCATTCAACGCCGGAGCGTTCAAGAAATCTTCGCAAGATTCACATATAGTATGTAATGTGCGAGTTCTAAGACGATTCATTTCCTTTTGCAGTGCTTTGTTTATTGTTTTACGGCAATGATAGAATCGGTGATCTTTATTTGCATTAGTTATAAACAAACCTTCTATAGATGTTACACGCGAGAGAGCAACGTACACCAGTTTCAAATCGTGACTTTTGTCATAGTCATAAACAATGGCGTCATACGTACCACCATGGTGTAAGTAACAAGGTGACGCAATCCCAGTGATGCGCAGTAGTCCGTCCGAAAATCTCGTCCCCACTCTTGTCCCCTCTCACTGCATACGCCGCCGAGATCTCAGGACGGGAAAGCGAACGAACCCGACGTGATCCGAAAGGGGACGAGATTTGAACGTACGCGCAACATTTGAATATTCGTGCATTTTTTTTTTCTCCCAAAATTCATCGTTATAATATATTTGAAAAACTTTTGTACAAACATTGTTCTCCAAATAAAAGTAACAATGAAACTTTTTTTTGTTCCTTTAATGAGGATCTTAGGACGTCATCATTTTTTAATAAACTTGAAATAATAAAATGTTCTACATTTTTATTTTTTTCGTAAACAAATCTTATAAATGTACAATATTCACAACTATCGCTTAGAATGTTAATAACTAAAGCCTTCTGACCAAGAATATAATTTATAAAAATTAAGTATAGAATTGATATAATGATATATAATTGATATATATATAATTGGTATGATTCAACAAATTTTATCTGTAGTTGTGTTCATTTATTTATAAAAAAACTGACTAGAAATGGGTCTTAAATTACTTTTTTACATTTGTTATTTTTGAAAGTTTCTTCAGTCTCATTTTCTCAAGGTTGTACTGATAAATTTCCCGATTGACATTTTTCAACTTAATGTACGTTCTTGTTCGTATGAGACAGTGAATCACTTCTTTAGGAAATTCATTGTTGGTTTCACGCATCACGATTTCTGTCAATGTGTTGAACACAAAATCTTCTTTTGAAAACATTTTACCATGAAATTTAACAAACTCTCTTTCCATGATTTTGACTGCGTTCAAGAAATTGTCAGAGGGATACATGAGACTTTCCTTCGAAATACAAAAAATCCAAGAATTTTCATTGTATTCCAAATTTTTTGTGCAATCGCCTAGGGGGTATTTTTCTTTGAACCGGTATGCGACGTACCCTGCCACATACTCCAGACCTTGATCTTCTATGAGTTGTTCGTTCATCTCTTTCTCATACGAGTCCAGCAACTGCATTTCTTCATCCCTTGCGAGATACTCGTGCACTGTTGTAGATGCTAAAACAAATTATCATTATTTTTATCATTATTATTGCTATTGTTATAATTTTTATTTGTGTTATTTGTCTATTTCTGTCATCGTTGTTATTATAATTGTCATTATTATTATTGCTAACTACGTTGTTATTGTTGTTATTGTTGTAATTATTATTACCATTGTTTTCATCCAAATCATCATGGAGATCTGCCCAATCTTCCCAGCTTTCATCCTCGGCAATTATCCCTTCATTCTCCGCTGAGTCAAGGTGAAGATTTAAAACTTCCTGATCTTCCTGGACTTTATCGTCACACAAATCCATCATGTGGTAGCTGATGGTGGCAGCATCTGATGTGTCCATCCTGTTTTCAGCTTCAACATCTTCCAAGACGACCAGAGATGTTATTGTCCCATAACCTTTAGTATTAGCTCCATTTGAAATCACATGTGCTGAGTGTTTACCCATAATGTACCATTTGAGTCTAGTTTTCACTCCCACTGCAGTTGGATGATCATATCCTCCACCCATACCTCGCAAGTATGAAAAGAAATTTTCCAAAATATCTTGATCCTGCCGTCTTGTTAGAATATACTCCACTGGAGCACCGTTGATTTCATAATGTTCTCGAAGATGTTGCAACCAACCTCTCAGGGATTTGTTGGTCATCAAAATGCCTTTTTGAAAAGGTAGGAATGAATCGTAGTTGCCAACTCTCATTGATTTTACAAAATCATCCATTTGTTGTAGAAGGCGATTTTGTTCTTCTAAGTCAACGCCGTAACCTTTCGTACCATTTTTCGAGAATTTCGAGAAGCTGTTCAACAAGTCATACCAGTCGTTGATCAACTTGAAAGTTTCTGCAGTTTTCTCCCATACGGGTTTTTCAATGGTTTTGAAAAGACCTTGTTTACCGCAAAATTCAATGGCTTTTGAGTTCGTCTCAGAAAAGACTTGGGCAGCAAACTTGACTTTTTGTCGCTGACTGTTTTTACAATCCAGATGTGTTGTTTTGCACAATTTGTGAGCAACTTTGAGCTCGTTTTTGTTGAAAGTCGCCAACAAATCGACTACTTTCCTCTTTACTTCAACTCCGTCAACATTGAATCCGTGGTCCAGATAATTGTTTCGGATCAACTTTAGCAGGCGAGGAACGTCTGCAAAGAAGAAAATTTCCAGGTCTGGATTTGATGGATGTGGAATGCTGTTAATGATTTCCATTGGTTTATTGCGCGGTCTCTGAATTCCAATGCCTACTTCTCGCCATAAACTCAAATTTTCTGGGCCTAGATCAGATACACAACCAACTACTGTGTAGCCAATTTTGTAAAGTTCAGTTATAATTTTGAACAAAATTGCTTTGGTCATTTTTTGATCGAAATCAAAATAAATTGGTTGTTTCCAATTTTCAAATAAACCTCTGACCATCGCAAATTGGCACCTTTTGTGGGGACCATATATCCTTTGTTTCTTTCGGTCAATGTCTATTTTATTCGAAATGTGAATTTCATCGAAAGACAAAACCGCTATTTTTTGTATGGTAGACAGATCCTTTCCTTTCATTTCCATGATCTTCAAAACTTCTGTTAGTAGTCCTGGATCTAGCTCAAAGTTAGAACACCGGTTCCTTAATGTCGATTCTGCTGGTAGTGGCATTCCCCTCTTCATTCGCAAATAATCGTAAGTCGGATGGCTTCTGCAATACAAGGCGATTGCCTCGGAAATGTCAATTGGATCCCACTTTCCTCTTTTGTTACCGTTCAATATTCGTTTTATTTGACCAGGAGTGAAGATTGGGCTCAATAACTCTTCAAGCAATTTTTGTACTTGCTTTTCTCTATTTTGTTCCATGTCTTTAATCTTATTTTCAAGATCTGCTATTTCATGTGCCTGATCTCGCAGTAGCTCTTTCGTTTTTGCCAGTACCTGACCCAATTCCTGAATCTCTGATTCATATTGCTCCAGTTGATGTTCCATTTCCTCGATACGACGTTCCGCAGCTTGTCTCCTGTTCCTCTCCATCTCTAATTTTTCAGCCATTTCTTCCGCGGACTTCACACAAGCTTAATGATCATGTTCCTGAATTGCTGGTGAGAAGTCCTCTCCATCAGTTTGGTCATCAAGATCTGGAAGTGCAGGTGATGAATAGTTGAGCGCATAATCATGATCGCTAGGTCGCTGAACCGTAGGCGATGGGGAGGTGGACGAGCCAGCAAGGTGGCCTAGTTGCTGGGATGTCGGCGATTGTAAGGTGGACTGACCAGCATGTTGGTCAGATTGCTGAAGTGTTGGCGGTGGGAAGGTTGATGAACCAGCATGACGGCCTGGCTGCTGAAATGTTGGCGATGTTAAGGTGGACGGGCCAGCAAGGTAGCTTAGTTGCTGAGGTGTCGGCGATTGTGAGGTGGACTGACCAGCATGTTGGTCAGGTTGCTGAAGTATGGGCGGTTGTAAGGTGGACGGACCAGCAGACTGTCCAGGGTTCGAAACTGCATTCGCACTAGAATTTAGATCAATTTGAAAAAATTAATGAATTGAAAATGAATTGTAAGCACGATTTTTAATGTATATACCTGTGGAATATTGTCGGGATGCTGTTCGGTAATAATTTGAACTAGTTGATTAAAAATTCTTGTGACTATAACCAACAAACGCAAAAAACAATAACAAAGAGCACAAAACTGGTTGATTTTGTGAAAAAATTCTTCTGACAAACCAACAAATGCAAAAAACAATAACGAAAAGACAGAACTAGTTGATTAAAAATTCTTTTGACTAACCAACAAATACAAAAAACAATAACAAAGAGTAAGAACTGATTAATTTGAAACAAATTTCTGACACAATCAAACTGTTTTGTGCTCTTTGCTTTGTTATTGTTTCTTTGTAATTGTTGGTTTGTCAAAAGAATTTTAAATAAACTATAGTTCTGTTTTCTTTGTTATTGTTTTTTTGCATTTGTTGGTTTGTCAGAAGAATTTTCTTACAAATTCAAACAGTTTTGTGCTCTTTGTTATTGTTTTTTCTATTTGTTGGTTAGTCAAAAGAATTTTTAATCAACTAGTTCTGTGCTCTTTGTTATTGTTTTTTGCATTTGTTGGTTTGTCAGAAGAATTTTCTTACAAATTCAAACAGTTTTGTGCTCTTTGTTATTGTTTTTTCTATTTGTTGGTTAGTCAAAAGAATTTTTAATCAACTAGTTCTGTGCTCTTTGTTATTGTTTTTTGCATTTGTTTGTTTGTCAAAAGAATTTTCTCACAAAATTAACCACTTCTGTGCTCTTTGTTATTGTTTTTGAGTTTGTTTTTGAAGTTACAAAAATGTACACCAATGTGAAGATCTATAATCAACTCCAAATTTTCCATATCAAATTAACAAACTCAAAAACTTGAACAAGCGGCACAAAACGGACAGAGGTTTTTTTTTCACAGAGTGTATTATTACAAAATAGTGATTTATATTTTTTTATTTTTATAATTAAATAAAATAACTTTTATTTTTTATGATATTGTTTATCTTTTATTCATTGATCATCATATTTTATGTCTGTTTTTCACGCTATGTTTGAATTTACAAAATTTTGATTTTTACACTGCTTGTCATGATTTGTTGTTTTTGATTGTTTTTTATTTTACAGCGCTACTTTTTGACCTGATCATCTTTTTGTTGTTTGTTTTTACCGTGATCGTTATAGCTGCTGTCCGTTTTTCACGCTATGTTTGAAATTAACAATGTTTAAATTTAAATTGCTCGTTCGAATTTGTCGTTTTTGATAATGTTTATTCTTACAGTGCTTGTTTGGGATTCTCCCAATAATGTTTTTGATTTGAGAGATAGGATTTTAGAGAGTCATGAAAATGGAAATGGAAATAATAATCAATTTTTTGTATGTAAAAAAAAATCATTTCGACACTGAAAAGGATGAAACTAGTTAATTTTCTAATCGAGCGATATAAATAAAATATGTATAATTTTAAACGCGTTCCTGTAATTAAAAGAATAAATACTGATAAGAAAATTCTAGTTAAAAAGAAGAATAACACAAAATCAATAGCAATTTTTGGGGACGCTGCAAGCAATACTTTGCTGATGAATTTGACGTACCATATGAACGAAAATACTTGTAAGCATAGTTTATAAAACAAAAATATTGTCAAAAAGTTTTAAGCCTTTACCATTACATGGGTGTAATTCGTGTAATCTATTTTCTAGTCTCGAGTTGACATTTGTCATTTCTTGGTTTGTTATTGAGATTTTTATATTTTTGTATGGTTTTTTTATTTAAATATCAAAGTAAGCCTGCCGAGCGATCATTAAGCTTAATTTTCTAGACCTTTTAGTTGAAACACGTAATTCAAATTTTATAACGTCAGATTGAGAATGAGGCGGTTCATTTTGGATATGACTCACGCTAAATTGTATATCATTCTAGGTTTATTTGAAATGAGATGAAGTTAGTTTAATTTTAAATTAATTATCCAACTTCATTAATTGTATTGAATATCACAACATTTCTGTGGTACTTTTTTGTATTACTTACCATATTTAAGTAGGATGTTTGGATTTATTCCGGTTAGTCTGAGCCATATTTCTCGAAGACGTTTGTCATTAGGAACACCAAAATACTTGACTTTTTTTTTGTTACATTACTGGATCTGTTCGGACACTTAGGCACACTACAAGCCCCCATGATGAAAAATTAAAAACATTGATTTTCATCTACTAGTTTTGGAAATTGTATGAAAAACGAAAAAGCGCGCAGGAAGAAATTGTCTCGAAGACAACTGAATGAGAACTGATTGAAACTAAGAAACTATCTTCTTAAATAACAACCGAAATTTACCTGCTCAAATGTTCTAAGGCAGGTAAAGACAATAAGTTTTAATGGAAAATTGTGATGAATACAGTATTCCGAATCGCAAGGGATTGATGCCTGTACGAATGTGCCATAAATTTAAGTCTGAGAAGTTCCCAATAATGAAGCCATTGCGATTTTATGTGAGTCGCCTATTAATTATTCGGACATATTCAATACAAAAAAATTTCTAAAATTTGCTCACTCATCTCTTAATTAAGCTATCATATCATAATAATTTTAACATTTATTTCGTCTTGCAGAATGCAAATTCACTTTTCTATTGATTTCAACACGGCGATACAGAAAAGGTCTGACTTCAGCTTTTGGTCTTTGGAGTTATACCTCATAAGGAGAGTCTTATAAAAAGAGGCTGCCTTATATTAATTTTTTTTAAAAAAGACGAAAGAAAATTCATTAACTGTTAAAGTGATTTGCTGCTGGTTAACAAGCAGAATTTACAAATTGTATGATTATAATAATATATCCATTTGAAGTATGCAAGTAAAAAGGATTAATAAAAATTTGATAATTCATAATCAAGTCTATAATAAATCCGACTCATCTTGTGAAATCATTAATTTTAGTTGTCAGAAAGTGAGCCTCACCATTCGTGCCCTTTTCATTATTGGCATCACCAACAAAATGCTACTATGTAGAAAAAACTAATTGCTCACTTGAGATTGAAATGTTCTGAGGCAGGTGAAAACCATAAATTTTAATAGATTGTAACGAGTACGGTTTTGATTTTGCAGAGTATAATGGTGCCTGTACGTCCCAGGTAGATGCCATAAATATTAGTCTCAAAAGTTCCCAATAATTAAGCAGAATCATTGCGATTCTATTTGGCTCGCTTATTCGAACATTTCAATGTTCAATAATTCAATGCTTATTAATAAGAAAACGATTATAATGAGATTCATAAGGGATTGAAAAAGGTTGGAAAAGGGAGTTGGTCAGGTATTGAAATGCTTTTCATCAGGTATAGCGGCCCGCACCGACCACAGGTACTCGTTTTCGGCTCATCGTTGCCTGAACCGGACAAGAGGACGAGTAGGAGAAGTAAAGTGGTGGGAGTGGTGGGAATGGGATTTTCGGACAACTCACTGCGCACACGCGACCGTCGGCCTGCGCGTTGCGTCACCTTGTTACTTACACCATGCGTACCACCTTGTGATTTATGAACAGTTATTGCACAAGCTTCGACTACGGGAAATTGTTTACGCTTACATTTAATCAATTGACTTTTTAAAGATACATAACCCGAAAATTCGGAAATAGGAACCCATGTTTGATCGATATGTGGATTGTCGCGAATATGCGTCCTGCAAGTGTGTCTAGCAATTTTACCGATTTTAAAATTGTCAAAATACAACCACAATCGTTTTATTGCTTGTGTATCTTTAGATCTTTCTATATATTTCAAAATTCCTCGAGCTCCGTTCACAAGACCGTCTCTAACGTTCATATTTTTTCGTATCATATATGGTTTGTCAATTTCGAGACGTAACATATAAGGCATTCCACCAGTATCTTCAACCCATAGCGAATTTACTTTCTGAAGAACGCTTAAACGTTGTTTCTCATTTGAATATCCTGTATAGGTATCAGCTGCAACATGCAGAATCATTGTTGAACTGCTAATGGAAGTGTTGTTAAACTGCGTAACGTCTTGTCTAGAATAGAATAATCGAAGTATATTGGGGTGTGTTTTGTCTATGATATCTTTATCGATGAAGCGAGATTCGATGAGAGATTTTTCTTCTACTGATAATTCATCTCCGTCTTCTATTTTGGATAACAGGGTCGAAAATTGTTTGTCAGATTGTCTAACAATTTCTTCTAAAGGATAATATGGAAGAGTTCGCCATACCTCTTCCCCTTTTGATTGTTGACCGTAGGTATGGTTATATACGGGAGTTTGAAACACAGGTTTAAGTTGTCGCAAATCACCAGAAAGAATTACGTTGAAATCGCCATAATCTTTTTTAGAACAACGAATTTGCTGTAATCGAGTGTTAATCTGTTCAAGAATTGAATTGCCAAGCATGCTAACTTCGTCTATAAACACTGAACGAACATAAGCAAAAGCGGCTCGAAAGTTGTTGAGATTTTCAGCAGACATGTACGTTATATTTCGAGTTATGTTTACTCTTAGAGCAGAGTGTACTGTTGAACCATCTAATGCTGAAGCAGCACATCCAGTTGATGCAGTTGCAACATAGGCATTATATAAAGAATCGTGATGTTGAGAAAAACGATTATATGTTTCCATCATTAACTTTAGTGTAAAAGTCTTACCACTTCCGGCTGGTCCTGTTAAAAAAATTTGTAGTGCTTCATCGCAACAAAATAATCGGTAAATGACTTCAAGAACAAGGAAACGTTGTTTTTTGTTTGCTTGACGCATAAGCATACAATAATCTTCTGAAGAGATCACGTTTTCTCTTTTGCGAACGACTGATGACATTTTTTCCATAATTTTCAATCTGATATCTTCATCTAGACCGTTCCTTATTTTGTTAATGAAATCATCATCGATTTCTTGACTTTCCATATATTCTTCAGATTGCGTCGGTGTTTCAGTAGCGTCTTTCTAAATAAACAGTTTTTCACATTCTTCCAATATTTTTGCAATATCAATATTTGATTCATAAGTTTTTCTTTTTCCTAGAATGGTATTCGTGTTATGTTCGTATAATAAACAATATTTCTTCCTCTTCTGATCGAAAAGGCAAGTACAGTAATACCATTTCTCGTTTACAATTATCAGAATCAGAAATGTCATAAGAACGATAACGAATAACTCTTGATTTGTCTCTTCTTTTGTATGCACCTGTTCTCTTACATTTGTAGTAGTCAGCGTAAAATTGAGCTAAAGATATTAAGTTCAAATTGTCGGGTCGAGTCTCATATTGTTTAATAAGACTTTGATTCCATATATCATGTGAATGAGATGCAATATTTTCTTCATCTAATAGTTTCTTCGTTTTTCTCACTTGATATCGTTCGTGAGGCCATGTTGTCGGAATGTACATTACTTTACGGCTACCTTCGCTCATATGTAAATTTAGTAGATACCATGCAGCTTCTTGTGAAGACATCTCAACAGTATTCAACATTCTTAATCCAAGATAGAACAAGATAGTTCAACAAGGAACTATAAGTAGTTGTTCAGGAAGTGTTTTGCGACTGAGTTTGAGTCTCAAAACACTTCCAAGTTTTAACGCAAGATTATTTTTGGTGCGTATTCAACAGCTAATGGGGAGGGGGGTTTCAATGAATAATAATTATAATGATTAGACAGATGATCAATGAATTGTCAAAGTGCGTGCACTTTGACGATTCATTTCTATTTGTTTATAACAATGTATAGAAAAGCAAAGGGAAAAATTCATTTCTTAAATAATTATCTTAATGTAGAGAAGAGTGGAAGGAAATGATTCACACACATTTATTGATAAAAATGTTTTTTTATTTCTCAATTTGATTAAAAATCACAATACATTAAATTAATTCACTTTTATTGATCCAGCTATTATGTTCATCAGAAAATCCATACCACTTTACTAGAACTTTCGAACCACGAGATTTAATGACGCGTTCGATGAGATATAGATCGGGATTTTTAACAGGTGACAATTCTAAATTATAAAATGCTCCTTGAATAGGCTGATCTTGATAATCTTTGAGTAAATAAGTGACAGGTGTGGTGTTATTTACCTGACTGATTGTAAATATCTCAGTGGTCCACGAAGGCATATAACCTTTCTCAAATATATGTTTATATTTACTAATTCGAACTTTTTGACCAACATTAAATTTTTTATCATGGATTCTTGATTCAATTTTATTCAATGGAGAATAAACGCGTCTGAATACCTGTTTTGAGTTTTCAGGTGTGACTTCATTTGGCTTCATTTTTATAGTTCTATGTTTTGTATTGTTATATTCAGAAATCAAATCTTGTAGATTATCAATCCAGTTGTAATTGCGTTGCAAATGAAAGTTCATAAAAATTTTACGAGTAATCGTTTTTATAAATCGCTCAGCTATACATGATTTCATAGAAGAGAACGTTGAATACATATTGATATTATATTTTTTCATAAGATTTTTAAAAGTAACATTATAGAATTCTCCTCCGCGATCGAGCCAGAGGTTCCGACATAATCGACCTTGACGCAATATATTTTCCATGGCTTTTGTTACATCTTGAGCATTTTTAGATTTTAACGGAGCAGCCCATGCATACTTGGAAAAATTATCGATTACAACTAATAAAAACTTATGTCCTTTATTTTCCTTTGAATATGATGAAAGATCTTTAAGATCTGAACTCCAGGTGTCATCGATTGTTTTCATTAACACATGTCGACGTTTGAAATTTTTTCGCGCGGGTCTATGAAGTTCTCTGATCAAATCTTCCATTGCGACTGACGAAACTTGTATTCACTGATCCATTTATCCATCGTTAAAGTAAACAGGAGATCCACTCACATCCAATGTTTTCCGATTACGATTTGCAACATAATAAGGGTTAAGCTTTTTTATATTATCTTCCATTTGAATTCTCGATCTTTGGAGATCACTTATGTCTTTATTAACTGATTTTAATTTTTCATTTAACAATCTAAATGGAATAGCATCATCAATGTGAAGAGGCATCCCAACGTTTATTATTCTTTTCGTTTGCATATTAAAGTTCCCATCTTCACTTACTTTTGACTCTAGTTTGTTCAATAAATTGTTAATTCGCTTTAGTTCGTCATCAATTCTTTTGAAACCTCTCATGATTAGTCTAAATGGAGTACAATCACCAGGTTCTTTAGGATCAGCAACGTTTGTTATCCTCTTATTCTGCATATCATACTGACCATCCTTTGTAAGATTGAATCCAATACCAGGTGGACCTCTTCGAGCATGATGAGAGGCAGACAGAGCCCTTCCGAACACATCAAGCCCCATTTTGCAAATGAAAATATGTTCCTCAAATTTGTCAATATATTATTCTAATGAAGTAAATTTATTAATTTTGCAACTCTGCTTGAATTCGATGTAGATTTAACTTATTTAGGAGCACATCTTTCTTAAGTCTTGATATATCATGTTTGGAATGCGTTGTTAAATCCAATAACTTATTCTGCTCTTCTTTAACTCCATTCAAATCCGTTTGAAATATTGATAATTCGCTTTTTGTGAATTCAAATATTTGTTGAATATTATCATTTACTTTTTTAATTTCTTTTTGCAAAGATTGCAATGTTACCGCATCAGTATTCAATACAGGATCATCAAGATTACTCAATCGTTTTTTCTTAGCGTTCAATTGACCATCATTCGTCAGTTCAAATCCTAAACCAGGAGGTCCTCTCAAATAGGAATTTCCAGTGTTAGGCAAAGCACGTCCGAACACATCAAGCCCCATTTTGCAAATGTGGATATGTTTTCAAAAGTTGCTAATATATTATTCCTTCTTCGCGAAGTTCTTCAATGATTGATAAAATTTCATTTGAATGACTGTCGTTTCCTGCAGCTTTAGACGCAATCAATAATTGTAAACGTTCAACAAGTTCGTTAACATCATTATAATGTATATAGTCAACAGATTTTTTTGGATATTTAGCAACCATGAACTTAGGTAACCCTTTTCCACTCTTGACTCCAAGTATTTCAGAAATGAAATTTGTAAACTTTGGATCTTTTGTTCTGTATTTACCTGATTTCAGATAGTATTTTTTGTGAGCATTTGTTCGTAATAAAATGACTTTATAATTCGCGACATCATTAGTTGTATACAAAGTTGAATCTGGCTTAGCTTTGAAAATCAATTCTAACAATTCTGAAGTAGCTTTAAACTTGTATTTTCCAATAAGAACGTATCCATTTCGATAATCAAATGATTTATCTCCAATATGATATCCACTCTGAAGTTTTCTTACTCCACATGTATAGTCAAGCTCTTTATTATTTTTCTTTTTTATTTGATTCAAGTACTGATTCAATGTTGCAACAAGTCTATCCTCATTACGCACAGATTGATTATACTGCGATTTTTCGATAGATGCCCCATCATCATTATCTTTATCACCATCATCTTCGTCTTCATCATCGGTCAATTCAGGCTGCATGTTATTGCCTTCTTCTTCTTCTTCTTCATAACCATCACTTGTTTCCATATTTTCCCCTTCTTCTTCTTCTTCTACTTTATTTTTCCAATCTTCATTTTTCACTGGTTCCACTTTAATTGGACGTTTTTCGGTATCTTCGTGTTTGGAGACTTCAACCAAATGTTTAAGAGGAGTGACTACAGGTTTAAATAATTCTTCAAGAGCATTTTCATTTGCAGATGAGACATCTTTTAATGCTTTATACTTTTGTCGCACAACATTACTAATACGAGTGATTTCTTTCAATCGTTTTTGTTCTGCTTCAGTAACATTCATGGTGATGTTATGGAATCAACTAAAAAATACACTATTATGAGTCTATATTTATATATGAACTAAAACCAAATCTATATCTCCCTGCATTTCGAGGGAATTCAGTTGCTACAACGAAAAAGGAAAAGTCATCTTTCTTCCAACATTCACTGCACAATTGTTTAAATTTTTCGAAAGTCATATCAGTATTAACATGATCACTATAAATATGTTTTAGATTTAATTCATCTTGTTTGAATAATATAAGAAAATTCGCATTGTCTCGACAGAGAATTTTCGGAATGGCTGTATAAGTCTGACACAAGAAAAAAACATCCACACCATGATGACGACCAAAACAAAAGAATGTTCGTATTTCAGTCTTACTCCCCGTCACTGGTACATCATCAAAAATCATAAGTGAATTTGGTTTAGCATTCTCTGGAGCAATAACTTCATCATTTTCAGTGAATGAATGAAACCCCATTCCAGGTATCTCAGTTACAATGTCACGAAGAAGTTGGTATTTCGGTTGATTCAATGATTTTGAAAAGAGGTAGATGTTTTCAAAAAAGAGACCTTCTTTATCAAAAATTAAAGATAGGAGCACATTAGATTTTCCAGAGTTACTTTTTCCGACCACCAACGCGCGTATACTTGGAGGAAGTAATTTTCCATGCTTCTGATGAATTTTGTTTTGAGGTAAAATGGTATCAAAGTTTTTTACATCTAAATTTACTTGTTGTTCTTCAACCTTCATCTTGTTGAAAACTGATTGATTTCATTTAAATGCATCTGTTTTTAATAAAAATCATCATTCTTTGAAAGAATGTTGAAATGATAACATATCATGGTAGAGGGATAGTCAACACCATAATTAATAAACTCCCATTCGAAGCTCACATTCCTGGATATTCATTTTGCGGACCTGGAACTAAATTGAAGAAACGTTTAGCGCGAGGAGACGTAGGCATAAATCCACTTGACGCTGCTTGCCGTGATCACGATATAGCTTACCAACAAAATAAGGACGTACAATCGAGACATCAAGCAGACGAAATTTTACAACAAAAAGCCTTCGAACGAGCTCGGTCTAAAGACGCACGCTTTGGAGAAAAAGTAGCAGCATTCGCAGTAGGAGCTGCAATGAAAGTTAAAAGAAAACTCGGTATGGGATTGAAGACGAAACGTGAGAATCAGAAGAGCAAAAATTTAAAAAAACGTAAGCAAAAACGTAATCCTACGAAAATGCAGAGTAAAAAGAGAAAGAAATTTTCTTTGAAAAAAATAATAAATGCTGCGAAACATGCCATGAACACGAGTGACCCTCTGGAATCTGCTCTCGCAGGCGCACGAATTTCTCTAAAAAAAGCAGGCGGAGCAAAAAATGTAAAAGTTCCACGGATTATTCCTATACCTACTAAGACAGGTGGTTTTCTAGGTCTCAGCTTGATTCCTATACTAGCTTCTTTGTCTGCTGTTGGAAGTTTAGCTGGTGGAACTGCAGCAATAACAAGAGCGGTCAATGAAGCAAAAGCAGCGAAAGAAAGCAATGCTGAAAATAAACGTCATAATGCAACAATGGAATCTATTGCTCTCGGCAAAGGGCTATATTTGAAACCATGGAAGGCTGGATATGGCATTAAACTGTCAAAAAACTTCCAAAGACAAAGCTTCCGAAAAGGGCTTTGACAAATTTAGATTTGATCAAATATGCAGGAGAATTGAAAATCCCTTATTTTAGGGGTGTTTTCATGCGAGACTCACTTCCAAAAACAGGACCGTGGAAAAATGAGTCTGCAATAGTTAACTTAGATTCCAAAGAATCACCCGGTACACATTGGTGCAGTTATCGCAAACGAGGTGAAGATGTACTGTATTTTGATTCTTTCGGTAATTTATCACCCCCATCAGAAATTATGAAGTATCTCCGAGTTAACAGTGTTAAATACAACCATGAGCGATATCAAAACTTCTCTTCATATAACTGTGGTCACTTGTGTCTTAATTTTCTATATAATAATAGTTAATGATCAACTTATTCAGTTTTAAAATGAACAGCTTCACGTGCACACTCACAGGAACAACACCCGTCCTAGAAGCAAATTTTTTTCCTCCACTTGAATTGAATCCTAATCGTGAATATGTGCTTGGAATGGTTGAACTATCGACTTACAATTCTATCCCTAATATTGAAGAAGGGTGTAACAAATTTTATGTTGGTGATGAGACAATTGAGTTGCCAACAGGCTCATATGATGTAGAAGATATATCGAAATATTTGAAGAGTAAAAACATCGAACTTGACTTGAAAGCAAACAATAATACTCTCAAGTGTGAATTGAAATGTGATAAAGAGATTAATTTTATACCGGATGATTCAATTGGAAGACTCTTGGGTTTTAACAAAAGACGCCTGCAACCAAATCAACGTCATTCTTCGGATGAGCCAGTTAAAATATTGAAAATAAATTCTCTTCGACTTGAGTGTAATATTACATCAGATGCATACATCAACAACAAACAAGCTCATACGATATTCGAATTTTCTCTAACCGTTCCGCCAGGATATAAATTAGTTGCGGCCCCGAGTGCAATCATTTATCAAAGAGTCGTCGTAAAGGCAATAGATCATTTACAAGTGAGAATAGTAGATCAAGATGGAAATTTAGTTAATTTTCGAGGAGAATTAATAAATATTCGATTGCACGTCAAAGCCCTATAAAAATGGGTATTGTCTATCAGAGTGTTGGTTATGGTTATAAAACAAAGCCAACATGGACGAAACGCGTCAGTCTAGTGAAACATCCTCAGCGGATAACATCGAAAAACGCAAAATTTTTGCAAGCTATCGGTTTACGTTTGAGAAAAAATTGATCAAACTTAAAATTTTAATCCTTTGCAATGGGTGCAGATCTCCTAAGAGTTCAAACTCCGATTCAATTCGATGAAACAATAGCTCAATATGATATACAATCTTACATGCCTTATTCATCACAGTCATTTGCAAATAATGACGAAATTCGGATAGCTATTGCACAAAGTGATTTATACATTCTACCAAGTAAAAGTTCAATTCGCGTTTGTGGTCGATTGTTAAAAGCGGATGAAACAGGACCTACTGCTAGAACAAATTTGGTTAACAATGCAATTTGTCACCTCTTCCAAGAAGCGAAATATCTTCTTAATTCAGTTGAAATAGATTGCAATAAAAATCCTGGTATAACATGTCTCATGAAAAATTTGATATCATCAACCCCGAGTGAAAAATCATTATTAGAAAACGCAAATTTCATTGGTGTCAATGAAACAA
Organism: Telenomus remus; assembly: GCA_020615435.1. Classification (NCBI taxonomy): domain Eukaryota; kingdom Metazoa; phylum Arthropoda; class Insecta; order Hymenoptera; family Scelionidae; genus Telenomus; species Telenomus remus. Next base: position 10,354,013 of record CM036342.1, on the reverse strand, counting down.
ACAAAATGACTAACCCTCAGGGTTATTTCGATGTCAGCTTGCCATTGAGTAAGATTTTTGGATTCGCTGAAGATTACAATCGCATTATTATAAATTCGAAACATGAGTTGATTTTGGTTCGTACAAATACGGATAATAATGCAGTGATTCAAACAGGAGTGGAAGAAGATTTTAAAATCAAAATAACTAAAATTGAGTGGCTCGTTCCACATATTCGCGTAAGTGATGAAACTAAAATAGATTTGTTAAAATTTATAGCGAAAAATAAACCTATATCTATGAGTTTCCGTTCTTGGAATTTAATGGAAAATCCACTATTACCTCAAACTCAGAAAAATGTGTGGGTACTTAAAACATCGACACAATTAGAAAAACCACGTTTTATCATATTAGGATTGCAAACTGCCAGGAAAAATTCTAAGACAGTAAATGCCAGTAAATTTGATCAATGTGGAGTTCAGAATGTAAAAGTCTTTCTCAATTCACAAAGTTATCCATATGGAAATATAAATAATAATTTTACGAAAAATGAAGTTTCAGTGATTTATGAAATGTATTGTAATTTTCAAAGATCCTATTATGGCAAATATCCAAAACCTCTACTTTCTAGAAGTGAATTTGTATCTGATGCCCCCCTCTTCGTGATCGACTGCTCCAAACAGAATGAATCTATTAAAAACGGTTCAGTTGACATTCGACTTGAGATCGAGACATCAGTAAATATTCCTGCTGAAACATCTGGTTACGCTTTGCTGCTGCACGACAGAATTGTGGAATACAATTGCTTGAACAGTGTTGTTAGAAAATTATAATGAGAGAAAAATACAGAGGACAGTACATTGTTGATTTGCAAGGTTTCAAATCAAATGGAAATACTTTTATCTTGAAAGAAATTGCTGCTTATCGAGTGCAAGATACAACGACAATTGTGCATGTGTTTAGACCACCTTACAGCTGGGATTCGTTGGATAGAAAAAGTAAAGCTATAAATACATGGTTATTTTATAACTTTCACGCAATCAATTGGAATGATGGTGAAATCCCTTATGAAATGGCTCACGATGTTATACAAAGCATGCTGGCAGACGCAAACATGATTTTTGTTAAAGGAGATGAGAAAATTACTTGGTTAAAGCATTTTATTGGAGATGAAAAATTCATAGTAAATATTGAAAAATGTCCATCGTTACAAAAGTTTAATTCATCAGATAATGCTCGATGTCAATATCATGAGATCAGAACTAAAAAGCTCAACTGTGCACGACAAAATGTTATACTATTGTCTAGATGGCTTGATGAAGAATATTCACAGGCTGACAATTCATCAGATGAATTAGAATAATCAAAAAGAATAATAATGCTTCATCCTTTTGAAGAAAATTGCATAATTTTATGTACTTTATTGTTTTACTATGTACTTCGATTCATAAAAAAAAAATTAGGTTATAAGGTTTACTTTAAACTTACCTTTGCAATGTATCTATGTTTACTTGTGAATAAAATATTTTTTTGACGAAAAAGAAATTTCGTACTTTTTTAAAACTCCATCCTTTTATTTATTATGGACCATGAAACAGCCCCATTTTTGAAAGTATAAATATTTTTTGAAATGAAGGTAAAAAAATGAAAAAATCACAATTACACTTCTTTTTAATTTATAAAAAAATGTGTGGAAGGAACAGAAATAAAATAAGAAATTTTGAATGTATGGGTACTCATTATTTATTTATCATCAACTTTAGGATTCGTTCTATAACCCCAAGGAACTGTCGAAATTCGATCTTGTAAAATAATTCGCTTATCATCGTTATAACTTAAAGCTAATTTTTTTTGCTTAACAGTATATACATTAAACTTTGTTTTCCTAATTAATTTCTGTTCAACATATTTTTGCTCTCTATTGAAGAGACAATTCGCATAGTCTTCGAATTCGATATCACGTATTGCGGAACGTTTAACCCCCTTGAGACGCTTTTTTGATTTTTCTTCATCCAATATTTTATAAGCGTACATTTTAGCTCGTAAACCTATGAAGTGTGTCACGATACGTCCATTCATTTCATCTTTCATCAAGCCTAGCACGCAACGATTGACTTGAGGAATATTGTATGGATTATTGGGAGGATAACCTGATGTGTCAAATCTGTGTATATCTTTGCGAATATATTGATAAATGTCATCACAAAAGACGTGCAGATAGAACGCATCAGTATCTGTATACAGCATGTTTGCTTTGTTGCCAAAATTCTTTACTGTCCAATTATAATGAAAGTCTACCATGACTGTTTTTGACAACTCCAAAATTGTAAAGCCTGCATAAATAGGTTTATCAAATAGAATAGAAGTTTTCTCCATCTCTATGATAATCAAATCATCATCTATTATTGTTGATGAATGAAAATTTGGTCTAGCAATCAATGCTTTTGCTCCATATCGACCATCAAATTTGTTTATAATCCGTATATCCCGGTATTTTCTCGGATTCTGAATTAGCTTGCCATAACATGCATTATTTGCCAGCTTGTAGAAGTTCTTTTCAAAGTCATTTGAAGAATTTTGACGCAGTTTGGTGTTTAAATCAATGTATTCTTTCAACCATTGTGCTTGCTTGAACTTTAAAACTCTATGAATTTTTGTCAACTTCAATCCTAAGTCAACATATTGTTTTAGATTTACAAAATGAATGATATAATTTTTTTTATCATAGAACGTTGTCATTAATTTACTACATTTGCTTCCGGGTGGAATAAGATGCTCTGGAGCAAGAGGATAATCAGAATGAAGATCAAACAAGCTTTCTGGGTATTCCAAGTCCACTTCAAGGATATAACCAAACTCTCCGTCGACGGGTGTGTTAATATCGAATTCTTCGGGAGAAATCCATTCAAACCCTCCGTAAGGTAGATGAGAACTTTGAGAATACCCATATAAATTGTTTAAATCAATCGCCAAAATGTAAGAGGTTGGTTTTGAAGCATCGTAAGCATTTTTCATGTATGGGTTGTTCGCCTCTGCATAGCGATGGCTGCAAACGGTTATTCCTCCTCGCACCCCACGTTCCAGATAATGATACATCTCAGGAGAAGTGAGAAGTTCTAGTTTTATGCCTGTTTTTTTTAACATTGAATCCATGAATAATGATGGAGCAGTGTAATAATGTAAAGGATCTAAATTGTAAATTCGCATACAAGTCTTTCTAAAATTAATTATAATATCTGAAGTCAGAGTGATGTCATTTTTTAAGTACAAATCAAAATAATCACCGAGCGTTGTTATTTCAAAACACGACCAAACACGTTGAGCGTGAAGATAATCTTCGTCGTTTATATGCTCATCATTTAATTGAGAATAAAAATCTTCTTTAGACGGCAATTCAGTATTATTTAATTTGTCCCAACCATCCAAAAAATCATAACAACATACTCCTTTTCGTGTGAGTAATTTGAACTGTTCATCATTTGGAAAAAAGCTCCGAGTTATTATTTTATCTTCATCTTTGAGGTAGCTAGCAAGTTTGGAAATACTTGAAGCCATAAAACGAAAGCTGTCTAATATTCGAATGCTAACAGTTAAACCGTCGAATTCTTTTATAACCGTAATATACGTTTCTTTGTTTTCTGGTAACACTTTTACACGGCCCGGATAAGAATTTGCTAGAGCTTTAATCAAAAAGTTTATATCATAATTCGACATGTTGTGAAATAAGCATGGTATAAACTTTTTATTTTGAAAGTTCAAATTACATTGGTTATGGCTTGCTCCTCTGAATTTTCCAGTGAGATGACAATGATCTATGCATTTTTTATCGTCTGGTGTGAATGGTTTCTCGCAAATATGACAAACATTTGCTTCAAAAAAATTTCGTTTTTCTTCTTCGGTTAAAACCATCGGTTTGGGTGATTCTAATTGATTATGATAAAACGTAGCTAAATTATATAGTCGTTGTATGAACCACTCGATACAATCTTTTCCACGATACATATCGAAACTTGATAAAGAGTCATCATAAGAACAATGCGTGTAATAACCAATTGAACATGGAACGTGTTTTTGATAACCTAATTCATTTTCGTCTGATTTCTTTAAGAGGCATTCCAAATCGGCATAGACAGCAAACGGAATCCATTCTTTATTACTATAGTTTTTAAAAGTTAAAATATTCTTATCGTCACTCGGAAAAATCATTTTGCATTGTTTTTTTACTGAAAAGCAATCTTGTTGATGTCGCAAAAATGATGCTTCAACTTTAAAATGATTGAGACATCGATCGCAAACAAAAACTTTCCCCTTTCTTTTAGATAAATTCTTGCTAACCAATCGAGAGAAATTTTTTATCAAACAAAAGTGAAAAACTGATGAATTTATATTAAAAATATCTTCATTATCATCTTCATCATCTGAAAATATTTTTTCATCGTAATCATCAACCGGAAGCATTAGCAAATGAATGGTCGGTTTGTTTGATTTAAAAGAACTCAAATACACTGGGTACACTTCTTTCTTTTCAAGAGCGTATACATTGATTGATAATTCATTCATTTTTTCAAATTTTTTAACATTTTTTAATTGCAAAGGAAAATCTAAGCCCTCATATTTTAAATGATTTTGAAATGGTGGATAAGATGACATTCTGCTAACATTTTTGTTAGTTTTAGCTGGATATAAAGCAGCCATAATACACCATAAAAAGCAGTACTCATCATTATTTTGAATATTTATGACTGCTTTTTTATTTTTTATAAAGTTTGGTAGGTCAACAAAAGTTCCACCTCTTAATGGAGAATATTTATTAATATTAAAAGTTAAATTTATTATTTCTGCCATACTCCACCCTGAACCTTGAAATTCATTATTTTCTAATTTGGTTTGAATATCATCCTGAACATTGAAATAAAACCACTCATCAAGATCTGTTGATTGAAATATTTCTTTCGATTTTGTAGGAAAATTTTTTATATCACTTATTAAACTGCCATCTGCCTCAAATAATTCAAATTTACAATACAATATAGAACTTACTTTGAGCGCTTGATGTATATTCAAAGCATTCTTGATACGTGGAATAAATGCTTTTTTAGCGTCATTAAAAAAACTATTTAAATCTTTATGTAAAAGATTGACAACAGATCCACTTCGTATTCTCCCTTCGAAAACACTATGAATGTCAGTCCATCGGACTCGTTCTGATCTTTTTTTCTTAGAACTTTGTTCCACATTTCCACCAATTTTCAAAAGATTTTTGATCTTTGTTTCCACACTTCTTAAGACACTAATTGAAGCTTGAATTGTTAATTTTTCGCAATGATCAGTATTAGTCATTCTAAGTCGTCGAGTTAGAAGTTTCATTGTTATTGCATTAGCACGTAAAGATTTTTTAATTTCGATTGGATCAGGCTGTTTCTTTAACAACTCATACGTCGCACTCAAATTTCGAATAAAGTCCGCGCACTTCATTTTTCAAGTTTTATTTTCTTATTTTTAAATTTATGAAATTCAATTTAAAGGTTTGTAAAAAATTTATTTCAAACTAATTTACTGAATAAAATTATGAATATACTCAATTGTACACAAAAAATAACTCAAAAGTTGACACACTCTGATATTCAAGTTTCGCTTTCGATTCTTGCTTACTTGGTAGCACTGACTAACGAAGTTGACAGAATGCCGGTTCGCATGGAGTGAGTGTGGGCAGAGGTTGATAGCGATCGAGGTGCCGCCTATCGGTCGTATTCAGAGAAATTGAGTCTAACTTTTTGTAATCACCCCAACCAACCTCTATGTCTAAGGAAAAATCTTTTTCGCTTAATTAAGTATAGGATCTTGTGGATACAGGAATAAATAAGAAATCAGTCTAATTAAACATCTGATGACATTTATTCCCTTAGAATCATTTTTTTTTCTTATGACAATTATGAAAATGTTGGTAAAGCAGATGGCGACAAGAAAATTATTTCCCATACATCAATATCGATTTTTCCTGACGGAAAATGTCGGTAAAGCAGACGTTGACAAGAAAATTATTACCCTTTGATTGATATTTAGTTTTCCTAACAGATAAATGTCGTTAACTTTTACATTGTTTTGATAGAGAATGCAGTATTTGTCATACAATTTATCAATAATAATTATGAATGGATCGTAGGAAATTTAAACTAATTTACTATGTTCACACTTTACAATCGCATATAATTCTTCCGCTGCTCTTTGAGTAGCTTTTATTCTATAATAATTAGCTAACATTTGAGATAACCGTGAATATGTTTCGGGAAGTGGTTCCATAGCATTTTGATCGCATGTTTCTAACCGCGCATTAAATCGTTCCTCATTTTCGACACTGATTTCTTCGTCACTGATATCTGCATTCATTCCAATATAAAAGTCTTTGTCTATTCGATCAATCTCATCAATAACTTCACGTAATTCTGTCTCTGTTTTTTTAATTCTTTTATCAAACTGATCTGAAACCCATTGAATATAAACCGAAATAGCTATTCGCGCACTTTTGTAATCAATCATTGTTGCAAACTGATTTTTCATGTTCACTTTCCAATATTTCATACAATTTTTCTGCAGCTCTCTGAATTTCTTTGAGTTCGTAATAATGAGCCAATGTTGTGCTTGTTTTACGTATAGACTCACGAAGCGGTTCTATAACAACACGTCCTTCTTCCAGCCACAACATGTGTCTGTCCAATGCTTCCTGAGTGAGAAAATCTGCAGTTATATCTCCATAATACTTTATTTCCAACTTTCTGATTTTGTCGTCAATTTCGTATAGTGTAGCTTCTGTTTTTTCAATAGTTTTATCAAATTCGTCTTGAATCCACTGAATAAAAAGTGACACTGCCAAGCGAAAATTTTTAAAATCCATCATTATGTTGGAGTAATTTGCTATGTTCACTTTCGATTATAGAATATAATTCTTTCGCGACACTTTGAATTCCTTTGATTTCTGAGAAATATGCCAATTTCCGAGATAATTTTCGTTTAGTCCTGTGAAGTGGTTTTAAAACTTCAAGTCCCCTTTGTAAACAGGAATAGAATTTAAGTCTTTGTATTCCCGTCAATTGAGGTGGCTCTGGTTGATACACGAAACGAAAATATGATTTTCTCAAGCGTTTGATTTCTCTCTCTACTTCACTTAATTCATTGTCCGCTTGTACAAATCTATCGTCAAATTCTTCCGAAATCCAATCGATGAAAATTGACACGGCTAGTCGCGAATTTTTGTAATCAAGCATACTTCCATTAAGAAGGTTCGAAATACTCCCGAACTGCACTATCTCAACATGAAAACGAACTCGCACTGTTGAAACACTGTCAATGTAAATATCAAACTGTACTCTCGGTCTTATATTCATGTGAGTCAAAAAGTAGTCTTTGTGTGGAAGTAGGTTAAAAAAAATAATTTTAGAATAAAAAAGCAGCTGCAGAAAAATTCACATCTGTTTTAGTTAAAATATTCCTGAAAGAGCATTTTTTGAAAAATTTTTTCACGGAATAAAAGACGTTTGTCATGTTCAAATTTCAAGTAGGGTGTCTCTAAACTGTCACTTGTTGTATTATTAATACGCTTTCATTTTTTGATTTTCTTTGTATCTTTCTATTGCGTTTAGGTGAGTGTAGTAAAAAATGTATATATCTTACGTTTAGTGACATATGTTTGGCAGATAGTTTTCTGATAATTAACGATAAGGGTGTCCGTAAATTGTAATTTGAGTCATTTTATTTATGAGTTTCCGTTTTGATTTTCTTTATTTCTTTCTTTCTATTGAGATAGTGTGTTGTGAATCATTATCTTTCACATCGTTCATTTAGTGACACATGTTTAGTAGATAATTTTCTTCTCTAATGTATATCCATTCTCTATAAGACCTCAAAATGTCTAAGCGTGTGAGTTTTAACTTGAAATCTGATATTTTTTATATGAGGCAATGGGATTATGCATATCGTGAAGCTCGAAAGGGTTATTGGCATTTATATGCAGTAGACCGATTTCGTTTTCAACAAAAAATTGTTGCAATGGAAACAATTTTATGTCCAATTCTCAATTCTGATCATAGGAAAACAGTATTTCTAGAGAGGTTTGTGTGAGAACAATAGTGAAACTTTTCCAGGGCCCTTACTTAGGAGGGGATGTACTTAGCTAAAATTAACTTTCCTCCTTGTTCAAGGGATGACTGCTTGGACCCAAGAAAATTTTTTCAGTCAGTTTTATTTTGAACTTCAAGGAAACTCTGACTTTGTCTCCCGTCATTGTCTCCTGTGAGTGACTCTTTTCAAAAGTTATAAAAAGTTAAACAAATACGATAAAAATGCAGGAACCAATTCGAATCCCAGTAAGTACTTTAAACTATTTGGATTGTTTTTTTGTAAAACATTTTTTTGAATATTTTATTATCCTTTTTAAATGTTGTATTATATTACTTTTTATTCAATCTCTGCGCAATATAATTTCATTTTTTATTCGAATTTTACATATCATAATTTGTACTTTTTACATTGTTTTTATAATTATTATTTGCCTTTCGTTGATTTTATTCATAGTTCTCTTTGACATTTTTTCTTTCATATACAATAATATTAAGAATCATTTTACAAGAATTTTCAAATACATTGCGTTGATCATTCTTTTTCTATTATATTGTTATTAATTTCTGTGTTTTTTTTGTTTGTTTGTTCTAGAATCATTTTGAGCTGCTCCCAAATGTATTTGTACCACAACATTTGGTCAATCAATGGAGTTATGATGAACGGGAATACATGACCAGAATCATTGACAGGGCTGTTGAACGAAAAATGCTCCATCGTGTAAACCCTATATTGCATTATAATGATGTATTATATGAACTCAAAATGTATAGTTATAGAGATATGAGAGCTATTTTCAAACTTGTCGTCGTTTATCTCGCGGAATCTAATTCACAAGCTCAAAACCCTGATCCCGATTTTGATGAAGAGCTAGATAGGCAAATAAATGAACTTTTGCAAGAAATTTTAGAAGATAAGTTTATTATTATAAAATTGTAAATACTTGATTTGTAATAAAAAAAATGATGTAGAAATGAATAAACATTAAGTGTAATTATTTATCGTTAATCATTATTATCCTTTCCATTTTTTCCCATGAAAAAAAATTATAACTTATAATTAAGATATTCTTTTAAATTCGACATTTTTTAAACATAATTCTTGATTTAAATTAAATCATTTAACTTGATTTTTCCAAAGCAAAAATTATTTTTTAAAATCATTTGACAGATCAAAATATTTATCAAGTCTCAAAATCTTTATCTTGAATAAATTATTTAAATTTTAATGAAACTTTAATATTATTTTTCATTCAATATGAAAATTCGAATCAAAGTATAATAGGAAGGTATAACAGGGAAAAAACATTGTACAGATTTGAAGTAGAACTTTCAAATTTATTTTCACGTTTGTTTTCTCTCTATCTCACTTTCTCCAATTGGCATGTCTCTCTCATTCAAACACGTGCGCATTTTAAGGAACTCGCTAACACCTCTTACGAACTTATGTCTTCCTTTATGGAAAGCTTATACTTTTACAACATTTAATATGTAAAAATAATAATAATATTAACTATATCTATTATTAATTGAAAATATCAACAAATTAATTTATCACAAAAGTTACTATAATCTAATGGGTGAGGATGGGAATACTTTTTAATCTAAAATAATTTTTATACACAATTTCTAAGGCAATTTTCTATTTATTTATCATTATAAGCAAATCATACATGTTTCAAAAAATTACATTAAGAATTTAAATCGACGTCTTCCACTCGACTGCTTTGCTTTTTCCTTTGCCTTTCACAGTCATCCAGAGTCCGCGCGCAGCTTGTTCGTTTGAGTTGGAAATTAGCGCAGGATTCTCCAAGAAGGCCGCTGATATCCTTTCTGGCAGGAACACATCATACGTAGTATCTCCATCAATAATCTTGACAACCAGACGACTGCCAAATTTCGTGTAAACCATTTTCAGCATCTCCACTTTGTAAGGCCGATGGTCGATGAGCTCCGACATACTCTTTGAAGGTGGTAGAGCAGACACTTGGTTCAAGAGTTCCAGCTGGTTCTGATTCATGTTGGTCAAATGATATACGGGCTAATAGTTGTTCAACAGCTCGACGATCTTCACGCAACTTGATAACACTTTTTAACTTTTGGATGTTCTCAGAATGAACTTCCAAACGTGTTTGAATTTCACGTCGTACGTTAAACGTCTCTTTGAACATTATGTTTTCCTTAGCAATCTCCTTTCCTTATATAATACCCTATTGAAGTTTCTTAAAAGTGGGGTGATGGTATTCTTTTGGGGGGCACTATTTTTAAAAACAATAAATTTGCTTACGCAATGATGTGGGAAAACGAAAAAGAAATTCAAATATGAACATATGGTTTAAAACTTATTTTTTGAACTATCATCTGGAGATAGCACACAAAGTGGACAAAGCACACCAGTCATTAAACATGACATATATCTATCCAATTGCATCATACAAAATATCAAATTTCAAACCAAAAAATTAGTGTGTAACATATTGAGATATGTACCATGTCATCTTAATTAGGTGCTCCTAAGTAATAGACATTTTTTTACATTTGTTGCACAGATGTGACCTACTTTTTTTCATTGCATTCTAAGAAATACTTGATTTATAGCTGTATGAATGTGATTTGAAAGACAATCCAGTGATTGATTGCCTAATTGAATTGAGGGAGGCAATCGTCATTAAATAAACACAATCAAAAATTTGCGTTAAAACTTGGAAGAGTTTTAGGACTCAAACTCAGTCGCAAAACACTTCCTGAACAACTACTACTATAGTCTTGATAGGATATTGGTCTCGTAATGTAATGAGTTCATGATGTAAGTTGCTAATTCCTCGATTGGTTTTATTCACGTGCTCCACGACATATGTACCGCAAGAATATTCATCAAGAATAAACTGTATATCACAATTCGCTCCTAACGTCTTTGATATCCAGGGGTTGAAAGGATTAATCCAACGTTCATCCATTGTGCGTCGGAGAAATACTTTTGGACGATTAATTCCTTCGCGAATTACATTTAAGTAATGATTGTAATCATTAATTTTATGGCGTTGTAGAAAACTAGTGAGAGATGTGAATTTTTCAAATTCCAAAGAACGATGCATATCAGCAAATTCCATTTTTAGTCCAATTCGACGTTTATCGTCTATTGCTAAGGGCACAAGAACAGTTGTATAATTCATCGGCCAAAACGGTGCATCGAATCTTTACCGCTTATTTTCTTTGTCCGTTGCTCTTTTGTAACATGTAAATGTATGTTTATGCCTTTGTAGATTTTCTTGATGAACACTGTTTAGTGAAACGCAAATTAAAGAATCGATTAGATCCAAAGTTTTTGGCATATCTTCACTGACCATTTCTTTGGGATCCGATTCAATCCAACACAAAACATGAGCGTGTGGACTTCCTCTTTGTTGAAATTCGAATCGTATGAAATAATCTTTAACGCGAAATTTTCCAAAAGGTGAGCAGTTCTCCGATTCAAGTATAGATATTATCGTGTCAACAATTTTTTTGAAATACAAACAGACGGTTACCTGATCATCATTAACTAGTAATGTCCTTAAATTTGACCCCATTGACATTGATGGTTCATCTTCATGAATCCACTCCTCTTTCGTTGAGAACCTATATAATAGACGAAGACGATGGTTCCAATGACATTCGTTTGGATTCAAAGTTATGTAAAGAGATGGTTTGCCTAGTTGTCGTATCATTGCAAACAAATCTTTTCTTCTTGACAACCAATATTGGACACTATTTGGAACTGACTTCAAAAAAGAAAGGTTGTTTTCGATGAGACGTTCCATAAATTCTTTATCTTCAAGAAGTTCCCGAGTTATTTGCTTCAGGTTAGATGTTGCTTTTAAGGTACAAAACAGACTCTCCGAAACCCTGAATTGCATGACTGTCATGCCCATATACAAAATATGATTTTGCGTTGCAGCTCTTCTATCGGTTCGTCGTATTTCACTCGAAGCTTTCATGAAAGGTGTTACGTTGTTTATTGCGAATATTCGTTTTTCACCTAAGTAAATTTCTGGGAAAGATAATTCCTCGGCATGATCATCAAATAGAATCGATATTGGTTTTCGATTCATTCCAGGTGCTATTGCAAGATACTTATCTTCACTCCATAGCAACGTATGTTGTCTCGCTAAGTAAAGATCCTTAATATCAAATGGGTCTTCTGAGATTTTTTCGATGTAGCGTTCATTTTCATTATCCTCATCAGAGTCTGATCCATCGTCGTTCTTGCCCTTTTCTTCTTCGTTTACATCCATTGGCTCATCATCTGCGTAAGCTTCGATAAGACTTTCATTGATGCGTATGTTTTCGTACACTGGTTTATCTTTAAGATACTGTAACCACTGTTTGATAGTTGATTTTTTAACATATCCTCGAATGTAAGTACTTTTATGTATCAAATGTTTTTCATGGTGTACATTAAATGCATAGTCATCATCTAATTGACGTGGTAATTGTTAAACCATTAAATTAATATCAAAGATATTAATAAGTAAAGATGTTATTTTTTTCTTTCGTACTTTGCGCATGTTCAGTTTATTTTGATTTCTTTCCGCTTCACGACGTGTTTTATTTTTTCTATATTTCCTAGACCTCAAAGTTGATGCTTTTATTTTATCTGCTATCTTCTCATGTGCATCATAATCGTCTTCACTTAAAACACTAAAATAAATTCATTTAATACTTCTATATGAAAGTCTCTATGTTGTTATGTATAATTATTTATTTTTACTTAATATCAATTCGTGTATCAATGCACATTTCTTGGACCTCGTTTTCTATATTCAATTTCCATTGAGGTAAATATATCTCAAATTTCTGTTCATCAGTGACAGTCGATGAGAAAGAAGTAATTCGCAAAAAATTGAGAAACTATTACGTAAATTTTGAAATGTGTTTTGTGATCCTTGAACATGATATTCTAAATCCATGACTGAACTTAAAATAATATATTTTAATTAATCAAAATATCACTTTTTAATTACAAAGTATCAACTTAACTTTGTAGGTTAGAAACTTTCATTCATTGAGAATAAACTTACTACTCACAGTTTTCATGGAATTTGCTATAAGATATTTTTTCACTTGTCAATTGCAATAAAAATTGAAAAATATACTGGTCTCATATATGTTTTGAATGTTATTAGCATTTAAGTTGTGGAGAACGAAATGACTTATCGAACTTTTAACCTCTAAATGTCAAACAAATGTTACTATGGTAACCGTTCATAAAGGTTAGGTTATGTTTTGTTTAATATTCGAAACAAAAATTCAAAATCAGATACCGCTAATGGTTACTTTAACATATACAACAAATAAATTAAGACCATTCATAAAAGAAACATGTTGTTATTTATATTTTATATATTAATAAAGCACTGACTTATAACAATTACATTTCGCACAAACAAGAGACAATTCACCATTTTGTATATATGATGCAGTGAATCTTGCAAAAATCGGATTCGCGTTACAAGTTTTCGCATGTGTAGATAGTGCTTCATAAAATCGTTGTTGCACATGTAACAACGTATAGTTTCGATCGCGTATTTGAAAATCACATCCTGTACACGTAATATTGTCATCAATTTTTTGTAAATTTGCTCGCAAACATAAAGTGCATAACACCGGCTTGAGTCGCACATCTTTTTGAAAATAACCTGCAAAATATCATTTTTTTAATATAAGTAATATACCAAAAATAAATATGAAAAGATTAATAACCGAACCTTCGTGTACAGTATGATAATCATCTTCTGGAATTTCTCTGCTTTCACGCTGTTCTAATAGGTTTTATAATGCCGCCGTTATATGATTTTCTAGAGTACCAAATTCATTGATATCAAAAACTTTACATTGTAGTGGTAACATTTCTTTCGTATACTCTTACCATTTGAATTTGAGGTCTTTAATCTTGACGTTGAATTTGCCATTATTCGAAATTTCGAACTTATAATAACTATTAAAATTAAAATAAACCGAAAATTTTCTGATCTTGCCAAAGGTCACCTGTCACATTAACCTAACTTTGTTGACTTACGTCAAAACATTTGACTATCATTACACAAAACCGATTTTGTTTAAATGTAACGGAATTCTGTATGATTCGGCAATTTGATTCATAGTAATATTCATAAAATATGCCGGAAGCAAACACTCCTGTTAAAAAATACCGAAATTAAACGTAACATCCACACCAACAAAAACATTTCAAAATAATTTATTTTCAAATTTACAATACAAAATACCATATTACCAATAACTCGTTAGGGACATAAATAAAGTAAAAAATTATTTGAATCTGTCAACAAACCATTATATGTGCTAGGAGACCCATGCTAGGAGGCCATAATTAAGAGGCCATTGCTAAGGATCCGTCTCCATGTGGCTTTTCTATGGGGATGGAGCCGTTGCTAGAGGGACCATTGCAAGGGGCCTATCATCGTTCTGTGGGAATCGATCTATGAGGGTCGTTTTATGGGGGTCGTTCTATGGGGATCGTTCTATGGGGGTTGTTTCTATGGGGCTATAGGGCTATGGCTATGAGGCCAGCTAAAAGACATATCCATGCCTTAATTAATTAAGACAATTAATTAAGATAATTAATTAAGATAATTAAGACATAACGTCTATTTTTAAGATAATGTTTTAAGATAATTAAGACAGGGCTTATATAATAATTAAGACATATTTTTAATTAATTAAGATAATTAGCGTCTTACTTTAAGATAATTTTAAGATGTTTAAGATGATTACGACAGAGCATCCCACACAGATTTCGTTGCATTTACTTATAACCCCCAGCTGAAAGACATATCCATGTCAAAATCTAACGACAAAAAAATCAAAACAGTATGCGCGTTTCTACTGCAATAAGATATTCGCGAAACTGCCGCGTCACTGGGAAAAAAAAACATAAGAATGATAAAAAAGTTGTAGAGATGAAGGAAACAGAAGACTTACAAGACAGGCGACTGAAAATTGCATTATTACGTCAGAAAGGAAACTATGTTTTCAACTCGATAATACAGAGAAAAGAATTTCTTATTAGCCGACGGCTTTGTCTGTATGCTCAACACCAAGCGAGCGATTGTGTGCATTGTCCTAGTTGCTACAAGACTTTGTTGCGCAAGTACGTTCGAAGTCACAAATGCCCAGTGAGCCAGCTAAATGGAACTGAATTGTCTGGACGTGATCGAGTACTGTTAGGTGTGATATTAGAATGCCGTATCCACAAGGCTGCAAACGAATCGCTGAAAAACTATGCTGTCAAATTCGGCGATGACAAAATTTCAGAAGTTGCAAAACACGATTACTCCATCGTCTTAGTAGGTAATCATTTTGCAGACAAGTTACAATCACACCAGCAAGATTTAGTTCGACAGAAAATGCGCGATTTGGCGAGACTCCTGATAAAGTTGCATGAACTGTCAGAAGATATCATGGAGTTGGAAGATGCAATCCGCCCTTGTGCTTTGAAATTTATTTACTTGTCAATTGATGACATAGCCAGATATAATGCCGAAAATCATCAATTTGATGCTTCATCAGTGCCACTAAGACTAGGAGGATTAATTCAAGAATGGCTCAAAGTTCGAAGAGCAGAATATGCTGAACAAGTGAATGGTACTAAAAGAGAATTGGTTATCAAATTTCGAGATGCATTCCAACAAAAGTTTTATCCACGTATAAACAAACTTGTTGACGAGCAAGCTAGCCGAAAGCAAAGAAACGAAGATGAACGTCTTCCCACTGAAAACGACTTGGAAAAATTAATAGAGTACTTAGATAAAAGAAGCGCTGCAGCTTACAAGAAACTAAAGAAAGAATTTTCTTTTGAACTGGGGAAAAGATTGGCTCAACTTCCAATGATTTCATTTCAATTTTTTGCAAAAAAACGTGCTGGTGAAAATGAGCGCATTAAACGGGATGACTTTAAAAAGCGAGAACAAGCTATAGAAGGTGATTTAAAAGATTATAATCCCGACATGAGAAAAACTTATGTCTCTGTCGACATTCAAAACCAGAGGCAAACTTAGATAAATAGTTCCAGTTTTAATAACAAAAGAACATGCTAAATACATAAAGCTAATTATCGACTACAGACTTCAAGCTGGTGTCCCAGAAGAGAATATTCACGAGTTCGAATGCCCGTCGAAAATTGATAAGCAAAAACATTACGTTGGTAATTATAAATAATAATTGGCGAATAAAAATTCGCCAATGAATTTGGCGCAAAAGGGAAAACATTGCTTCGAGGTACAAAAATAAGAAAACAATTCGCTACACGCCTTAAAGAAATTTTAATCGATGACAATGCAAGACAGAACATAGCTGATTATATGGGTCATAACAAAGCTATACATGAAAAATACTACAGGAAATCTAACAACATCGATCACCTACAACAAGTTGGAAAAGTATTACACATTATAGAACAAAAAAAAATAAAATTCAGGAAGAATCAGTTTCGGGGACAAAAAAACGCAAACACGTCCAGAAAAATACTACTGATACTACGTCTAAGCACAAACGCCGTCGACTAGTAAGAGTATCCGGTGAATATACTTTTTATCTGATATTATTTTTAATCAATTTTTGTCAATCAAAATTTGTATGTGAGAATTTTCATGAGCTACTGATAACAATTGTAAGAGAGATTCTGGTCTGGAGCTCATGGAATCGAGTATTTATTATGATTATAAATATGAATAACAGTAGGATTTCGTTTTCATTTTTTTTCATTATTCAAAAAACGTATTGGAACACATTCAAACTGCTAGATTAACGCTTGTGTATTATGCAATAGCTCTTCAAACAATCAAGTCAAACTTTCAGAACTAATTTTTTTTCATTACCAAATATATGAAATGATAGAATATCAAAACAACTGATTTTTTTCATAATTGTAGAACAGAATTTTTCTCTAGGTACTTATAAAGTTGTTGAAAACTACTGGTTTCTGTACATTTTATTCAAAATTTTTTGTTTCTAAAGATTAAAGATTTAATTAAAGAATCATTATATTATATTAAATATTATATTAAAGATTTTCTTTTCTAAGGATGAAAAACTGCAGATAATTAATGAACGTTAAAAATTTTACAGACTCCGAGAGTGAAATTGAAAAAATCCGAAAAGATGTATCTTCAAGATGTTAGAACAAGGTTCATCATATCTTCCCAAAGAGCAACATACTGGTGATCTATGGTGTAACATCCTAGCTTGCAAGGTGGTACTTAGTTGAGGGTAAGCCATAAGGAAGAATAATGTGAACAGACGAAATCTGATAGAACATAGGTTTATTGTAAAATCATAATCGGAAACTTACAAATTGTCGAGAGACACGGGAATGGTACGGGAAGGCTCGCTGGGCCGTCAGAGATAGTCGCTGTAAGGGCTCGGTCACGATGCACACGAACACCGAACTTACAATTTCGCAATTAACTTTACTCGCACTAGGCTTCGGCTCGCGGAGAGCTGAGGCGCAGAGATACAAGAATTGGACAATGTCCAGGGTGATGTCAGGATACGAACTGAGGAAAAGAGGGTGACAAGGGCCTTATATCTTAGAGGGTTTTGGGCGTGAGGAAAATGACGTATCGATGCTTAGAACAAATCAGAGGATTCGGAAGTGTCGCGGGGTCCTATGTCCGACCCCGCGATCGACCTGGTAGCGACACGCCTACAATAAGGGGTAACAACCATGGTCCAGGCTACGGGATAAACAAAGTAATAAAGTGTTGGGTTTATTACTTGGCCTATCGAATGCTATTTGCTACTTTTAACGCATTCCTTATTTTATTACTTGGTTTCAATATCTGATCGGAAAATCGAAGCGTATAGTGCCTCGAACATCCGATTGTTTTTAATTGTTTTTCCTAGTAAACTCAATTTTACTGCTGCGCGCCGTCACTGGGCCGCCGTGTGTTGGCGACACAGTGACGCGCGAGTCGGTTACTTCTGGGAATGGTTTATTTTATTAATGAGCACCCTCGCTTCGCTCGGGCGTCAGCTTCGCTGCACTATATGAGTTATTTAAGGTTTTTTTCCGAATTGTTTGGATGAACAAATTGTAAGGACGAAAAAGGTTATACAAAATAATTAATGAATCCATTTTGCATTGTGCGCGAGAAGAAACCCACGTAACCGTGGTAAAATCATGGCATTTATTGATACATCGTGAAACTACAACACCTAATTGAACTAACGCATTCTGGTAAACCTTATTGAACTAACGCATTCTGGTAAACCATATTCGATGTTCTACTCTCTGGAGCGTAAATGTGTAAATTCCGTGGGTCGGAGACGCGCGAACATGCAACATAAAATTGTCCGTGAGAGAAACATGGTTTTCCAAGGTGTACACCAGCAACATGGAGCGTTTGACCTTGAGCTTTATTGATGGTCATTGCAAATGCCAATCTCACGGGAAATGGTCGTCTTTTGAATTCAAATGGAAGATCTGTGGGGATCACTGGTATCTGAGGGATCATGACGTTCGCACCTTGATTCGATCTAGTCATTATAGTGCCTTCAAATCATACAAATTAAATAGTATGTCAATACATTTGGTATAAAATGCAAAAGTTGTGTGACAATCTATAGCTTACTACCTTCTATAATCCTATGCCGAAGTTGAGTAATGCGGATTCGAGTTCCATTGCATAAATCAGGAGGATTTAAATTTCGCAGCAGCATAACAGGAACTCTGACTTTTAATTTCAGTATGTTAACATACCCTCATGTTAATAGTCAGCGAATGGACTATGACACTTTGCCATAAGATTGAACTTTTGATACTGGCATGAAGCTGATCAGCTGGAGTTCCACGGTTGATGACCGGGAGGGTTTGCCAAAAATCACCAGCTAATATAACGACTAATCCTCCCATTATCCGATTGTCACTCCGTATATCTCTCAAGGTTCTCTCGAGTGCCTCGACAGCATGCTTATGCGAAGAAGAACATCCATCCCACACCAATAGTTTGCACAACCGCAGCACCTCGGCCCTTTGACTATTTTTGCTGATGTTACAAAATGGGGTCTCCTGATGGTGCAAATTCAGTGGCAACTTCAGCACATTGTGAGCAGTTCGTCCTCCTTGTAACAACGTGGAAGCGTTACCAGTTGAAGCCAAAGCTAAAGCCACGTGACGACGACTCCTGATAGTTGACAGCAGGAGATTCAATAAATATGTTTTTCCTGTTCCTCCACAGGCATTCACAAAAAAAATTGCAGGATCGTTGTTGTCAATTTTTTGTAATACCGCATCTTAGAAGGATCTTTGGTCTCCATTCAGATGAGGCAAAGCTGTTCCTCAGCCTCTGTAGCTCGCGCAGCTCTATGTTAGCTGTATCAATAGTTATTTTTTGCAAATGTGTTTTACGTTTC
The DNA here is from genome assembly GCA_020615435.1 of Telenomus remus. Taxonomy (NCBI): domain Eukaryota; kingdom Metazoa; phylum Arthropoda; class Insecta; order Hymenoptera; family Scelionidae; genus Telenomus; species Telenomus remus. The sequence continues at coordinate 10,334,511 of CM036342.1, read as the reverse complement.
GTCGGCATTTCGATGTCACTTATAAAGTCACTGGCGGACACGATATAAACACGACTGAATGAAAAGTCATACTGAATCAAAAACAAAATAACGATCGAATTGCGAACCCAAGAAAATATTTTAAAATTATTCTCATACTTATGTTTGTGCATTAATAAGGAAGGGAGGATAGTAATTTTACAGAATATGAAACGTAACATTACGTTTTCAAACTCTATTTATAATAGCTTATGTATTGTGTTCATGAAAAATTTGAAAATTTTCAAAAAACTGAGAAAATGTTTTTGAAATTTTCTCTAAAAAAAAATTAAGAAATCGATTTCTAATGTAGCCTACGTTAATTCTGAGAGTCCAAAGAATCACCCTGATGCGTTGAAATCATTTTCGAACGCTTCGTTGAGGCGTGATGCTCAGACAAACAAACAAACAAACAAACAAACAAACAAACAAACAAACAAACAAACAAACAAACAAACAAACATATTCTAAGTATTATTATTATTATATTAGTAGGATGGGATAGGATAGGATAGGATTCAACATTTACTCATTTTGTTCAACTGATGCCATTGTTTATTCAAGCTTGGCATCTCGTTACACCTCCCCGTTTGAAGTTGGTTACTACTGGTGAAACCAGACATAGCATCAACTCCTTACTCTAACGCATTCTTATAGTAACAGTGGTTTATTTTTATATCAGAAGCTTAAGGTGACTTCCGAGTCTATTTTTATTTGCAAGAGTTGACCGAGATGCTGCCAAGCAGTCTAGGGGTGGGGGAAGTAAAAAGGGTGACCATGATTGCGTCTGCAAGTACTCGCTTCTGGAGCTTGGTGGTCCGGGAACCCAGCCGCTCTGTTTTGAGTTTAACGTTCAGTTCAATCGGGATTCTGCAGGGAGCTAGACCCTTCCGGATAGGCTTCGCGACCTCCAGAATCACTAAAAGTTTTCCTGACTTGTCCCTGGTGACCTAGACCCGTCGGGTCGCTGCCCCAGATCGAGAGACAGCATGGTCAATTTTCAGAGTGAAGGGATAAGGATTGCCTGCTATGGACAGGAGTCCGGGTGCAACTCTTGACTTCTAAGCATAGAGACTAACTGTTTATTCAATCCATGTTCTGGTTAAGACTACTTGGTATTCGGAGGTAGATTCTTCCTGAGTAATGTTCCAACTAGGTTATGATGGCCTGATATGGTTACACTGTTTCCGACATAGGTAGATTTGTTCTTATTAGCTACGTCATCGGTGGGGCCACTGGTTTGCACCGACTTGAGAGGGTCCATGCACCTGTAGGTGCTGGTCGATGGATTGTCCGGGGCCTCTGGCGGGATTGGCGTCCCGATTTGGGTTGGTCCAGTGGTGCGGGTATCCAGGTTGATATAACCTGTCGGTGAGCGTACTATTTCTCTACTATTTCGTACTATTTCGCTTACTTCGTTGATGAAGAGCTTCGCGTGGTCATTTTTGTAAACGTACTGGCCACAGATCTCGGTGGGGCGACCTCTAGTAAGGGCGAAGGCCAACTCCTTACATTCGGCGACATAGACGACCTTGTCGTGCGCTGAACTGACAGTTTTATTGGCGTTGGTCAAAGCGATCGTACGGTAGTGCCTGGTGCAATGGGTTCGAGGGGAAGCTTCATAGAAAGCGCTTCCATGGATGGCGTCCATGCAGTTACCATCCTTCAGATTACATCTAGTGCCTGATTCTAAGATTACCTTGCCTTGATCTAGGTCGACGCCGTCGTAGTAATCTGTGAGTATGATTTGCACTGTGGCCCGAACATACACCCTGTCCCACTTGCCGTAGGCATCCTTGTAAGTGACTCCTCCGCAGTAACCATCCTCGGAGGTCCATCCTCCGAAGTTGAACTCGTGGTAACTCGTGCTGTTGGGCGGGACGGAACCAATTTCAGTCCCGAATAGTGTAGTACGATCGTGTTTGTGTAAGGAGTAGCATTGCTCCCAGGTGGGTTCATAAACGTAATATAAACTTTGTACCCGTAAGCGACGTCGTAGTTGGCAGTTCCGAATGTTCCGCAGTATCTGACAGTGCGATCTACGATTATCTTGCAATGCCTCACGTGTGTCTTGTCGTATTCTGACAGCTGGATAAGCTGGACGCGCTGCGCAGTTACGTTGACTTCATCTCGGAATACATTACATTTTCCAACTTCCGTGAGGCTCACGGTGGTGTCGTTAAGTCTTTCTCCGCTACAGTCATAGCCTACTATAGCGGACGTTCTGCCGATCATCATCGAAAAGAACAAGAGGAGTGGGAAGAGTAGGCCTATTTCTGGTAAGCCAAATCCCAAGGGGGTGCGGCGCCGTTCAGGAAGGGTCGAGCGCCGAGAGGTTGGGGGTTGTCGAGGTCCAGGTCTCGAGTGAATGCGGTCTCGTGTTACCTGCCGAGACGGGTGAGGAGAGTTACCCGGTCGTGAGGGGCGTAGCTCTGCTCTGTTGGGGTTTCGAGGAGAGTCGGGACCATTTCCCTGGGCACTCCGCTGGATTTCCCGGGGTGAGCGATGACTTGTCGGTTCCTGCCTTGCCCTTGGTCTACCTCAGTATCAGCACTTGTACTGGTTTGGGGGTTGGTCCGGAGTCTCCCTTGCATAAGGGGGGCTAGGTTCCGGATTAGCTGGTTCGTGCAGTGAATTGTGTGGTACGCTGCTGTCCGGATTCTCTTGGCTTCTCTCAGTCTAGCGTGAAGGGGAAGGGCTAGACTTTCTGCCGTTTTGATAGGGGGTTGGGGACCTTGCAGCTGGAGGCTCGATGGGGAAGCGGGTGCATTCCTGTGCTCTTCCCGTGTATCTGCCCTTGTTTGTGGGTGTGCTCCAGTCGGAGGCTGAGGGCGCATCGGCTCACGGAAAGGGGGGACGCTACTCGCTGGCGTGTCTCGCTGACGGGGCACGCTGCTGGGGGAGGCCTCCATACTTGGATTTTCCCGGTGAAGCTCCACGAAACGCCAAATCAGGTCCTCGGTGTCCTGCGCGTGGTGTCGAGGCATAGGGCTTTCCTGGTGAAGCGCCACGAAACGGTGAATCAGGTCCTCGGTTTCCAGCGCGTGGGGTCGGGGCCTAGGGTCTTCCTCGTTGGCTTCTGCTCCTGGAGTTTCGTAGAAGGATGACGGGTTATCCATAGGCTGCAATTGGAAAACTCTATCAGTTTCTTGGGTTCATGGGTAGGCAGATGTAGGAGTGCCGGACTTTGTCCGTGGAGACAATCTTGCATTTGTTTTTGATAAGGAGTTTGAGGTTTTTCTGGTTAGGAAAATCTTCTAGGATTTTGTAGGGCCCGGTGAACTGGTCTCAGAACTTCTTTTTTTGGCTGGTGGCGCTCTCTTCGAGGAGGAAGACTTATTCGCCGGGCTGGAACATCCTCACATTACTCTTCTTATCGTATACACCTTGTTCCTCTCCTTGGACCGTATTAAGTTCTGTCTTCCAACTTGTCTCAGATGATGGAGCCTGCTGATCAGCTGGACCAGGTAGTCATCGTATGTACGGACTCCGTCAATGTCTGCCAGGGGTTGGCTCGAGGGTAAGACGGCTTCTTTGCCAAAGACCAACGAGAATGGTGTCTTCTGTGTGCTCTCGTGGACGGCGCAATTGTAGGAGAAGCACGCAAGTTCTATGAACTCATCCCAAGATTCGTTTTGGCTGACGAATTGTTTTAAGAACTCGCTGAGGACGTGGTGCGAGCGCTCGAGGCTCCCATTGGTCTGGGGTCTGTAGGAACAAGTCCGCACCTGGTGGATCCCCAGGCGCTTTGTCACGAGCTTCAGGAGGTTCGAGAGGAAATTCGTTCCCTGGTCTGTCAGGACCGTACGGGGGCTACCGTAGATGCTGATGAACCTTTTGACGAAGGCCTCTGCTGTACTCGCCGCGGTGGTGTCTGGTAGGGGAACCGCAACACAGTACTTGGTCAGGACACACTGCATCGTGAGGATGTACATGTTTCCTCGAGGGGTAGGGGGTTTGATAGGTCCCACAAAGTCCATGGTGATCTTCTCAAACGCGGTCCCTGGGGTGTCTGTTATTTCCATAGGTTGTTTGGTTTTGACCCATACAAGCTTCTTCAGTTGGCAGCGGAGGCACTGGCGTATAAAGTTCTGGACGTCCATCTTCAAGTTCTTCCAGTAGTAGTCCTGCCTGAGTAACTTATAGGTTTTGGTGATCCCTTTGTGTCCACATATCACTGAGTCGTGTACCTCTTTGATGAGGTCGTACCGTATGTGTCCTGGGGGTATAGTCACCAGGCCAAGGCAGACGTAAACTCTGGTGTCCGTTTGTGTGAACAGTGTTTTAAACCTGCCCATGGTCCTCCTCCAGGCTATCCCGTTTATTTCTCTGGCGTATGGGATGTTGATGGCTTTGAGTTGTGCCCTCTTTGTGAGTTCGCACAGGGTTTCCAAACAGGAGGAGATAACTTTCCAGCCTTCTTCGGTATGGTAGTTCTCGTCCTGACATATCATGCTTGTTGCCACCATTCGATAGTGTGTATGTTTGCCAACAGTCACGGTTGTGACCATTCCGGGTGCCTCCTTTGTCATTGGCACTTCCTTTATCAAGGCAAACTCTTCCATCTGTTTGTCCAGTGGCATTCCTTCTAAAGTGACAAAATACGCCAGGTCACCGTCTCGGATTTGTGTGGGGTCACGGGATTCTATGACGCGTTCTTTCGTCTCTTCTTCGAGGTCCGTGTCAGGCACCTCCTCTAGGGTCTCTTCTGGGTCTGTGAGATCTTCCATTTCTTCCCTCAAAGGTTCCCTGTCCTCGGTTTCTCCTGCCAGTGGTGAAAGGGGTCTATCCTCTTCTTCTTCTGCCAGTGGTGAAAGGGGTTTATCCTCTTCTTCTTCTGCCCGAGGTGAAAAGGGCCTGCCTCTTTCTTCTTCTGCATCTGGGTTGGGATCCCTGACCTGATCAAGGTCTCCCCTCCCCTCCTGGGGCAGAAGTGCCTGCGCTCCGTGCTGGCGTTTGGTTTTCCTCTTGTCTTTGGCAGCTCTATCCTGTGCAGCCTGCTTTCGGTAATGTTGCCCTCCCTCTGTCAGTTGCCTGGTTCTGTTCGACCTTCGTACCTGCATTACCAAAACAGGCTGACTCTCTTCTATCTCAGGGGGATTTCTGGAGAGCGCGTCAGCGTTCACATTATGCTTCCCAGCTTTGTAGACGACGTCGTAGTCGAACTCTTCCAACTTCAAGCGCCATCTGGCTAACCTATTGGTGGGGTCCTTGGCCTCACGGAGCCAGCAGAGCGGTAAGTGATCTGTGACTACCGTGAAGGCTCTCCCGTAGACGTACGGGCGGAATTTCGATATGCAGTAGAGAATTGCAAGCGCTTCCTTTTCATAGGTGGAGTATTTCATTTCTGGACCCGTGAGGGTCCTTGAAGCATAGGCGATAGGTCTGTCTTGGCCTATCTTTCCTTGCGACAATATTCCTCCAATGGCCGTCCCGGAGGCATCGCAGGTAACAATGAACCTCTGTTCGAAGTCCGGATGGGCTAGTAAAACTGGTTCTTCGCACAGTTTCTTCTTCAAGGTCTGGAAGGCTTCTTCTCGCTCCGGCCCCCAGACGAGAGGTTGATCTTGGTGAGTTAGAAGGGTAAGTGGTCGCGTTATATGCGAGTACTTATGGATGAATCTTCTATAATACCCAGCCAATCCTAGGAATTGCTGCACATTTAGGACCTTTTGAGGACGTGGAAATTTGGATACGGCTTCCAGTTTCTTCGGGTCTGGCCGCACTCTGTTTCGGCCGATCACGTAGCCTAGGTATGCCACTTCTTGGCGCAGCAGCTCGCATTTATCTGGCTGCAACTTTCGATTGGCTCCTCGTAGACGTTCTACCAGCTTCAAGTACTTCTTTCGGTGTTCCTTTAGTGATCTAGCCCAGATCACGATGTCATCCAGGTACACCATGATCTCTTGAGGGTTTAGACCGGTAAGGACGATGTTCATCAGCCGTTGGAAGGTCGCTGGGGCATTTTTTAACCCGAAGGGCATTTTTTGTACTGTAAATGTCCTGTGGGGGTAGAGAAGGCTGTCTTGTAGGCGTCTAAAGGATCTATTTTGATCTGGTGAAATCCTTGAGCCAGGTCGAACACGCTGAAGTATTGGCTGCCACCCGATTCCTCGAGGATCTCGTCTATTCGAGGCAAAGGGAACTTGTCCGCCAAAGTCTTGGCGTTAAGGGCCCTAAAATCTATGACCAGCCTGTGGCGCTTGTTTTCCATGAAGTCTGGTTTCTTGGCAACAATCCAAGCTGGCGTTTTCCACGGACTGGTGCTATTTTCGATTATCCCGTCGTCCAGGAGGTTTTGGACCTGATTTTGTAGCTCATCCCGTAGATTATGGGGGAAGCGATACTGGCGCGCATGGATGGGGGTGTCATCCGTGGTGTTTATCTTGTGGGTTAGAAGATTTGTTGCAGTTGGTTTGTCTCCGGGAAGGTGTAAGACATCTGCCGTCTTTGTAACGAGGTCCTGTACCTCTTCTCTCTCTTCTTCGTTGAGGTTACCAAACCTTATCATCTTGAGTAGTTTCTGGACCCTCTCTTGATCTATTTTTCCTGAGTCTCCAGCAAGGGCAGGCGTCTTGTCTTCTGGCGTCTCCCTTTCGGGGCTGGTTTGGGTGATGGTGAACACTGGCTTTACCGTCATCGTATCCAACGATGTCTCGGTATGTACCGGTTTTACGGTTTGAGCACCGAGTGATGTATCGGTATGTTCCGGTTTTACGGCTAGGGCACCGATTGAGCTGACGGCATGTGCAGGCTGATCTGCTTGGGTACCGGATTCGCTTTTGGCGGCGGTAGAATTTTCAGCATTTTCAGAATTCTGTTCCTGTAGCGTTTTCTTCGATTGGCCAATCTAAAAGGGGGTGGTACTCCTGCGCGTTCTTCCAGAGCAGACTTGATGACACGAACCTTTGTTATTTTATTTATTGTGTTTTTGTTCATTTATTGTATCATTGTTTTTTTATTTATTCAAGGAACCTCGAATTTGACGACCTCCTCGGTGGTATTTATGATAGGTAACGACTCCACTTCCGTAAAACAGCCCTTGCTGATTTACTTGATTGTGCAGATTTCCCACTTGGATATCATTGGTGACTCGGAAAAATGCGACTTGTCTTGTCCGAGGAGCGATATCTATGAACTCTTTCTTGTTGCTGAAAGGGTGTTCCTTGCCCTTCACCCTGAGGCAGTGTTGCTCGTAGTTGATATTGGTTTTGTACTCATCAAAAAAATCCGTCCCGATGAGCCCATCTTGGGGGATAGGAAAATCGTTGGGCACTATATACACGTCTGCATCGCAACCCAATATGTTGACTTCAATTTTCCCGATGGTGTCCACTGTACCTTCGGCGATTTCACTTATCCTGAATTTGAAGGTTGTTGAATTATAACGTGTGATTTTGCGAATCCACACGTGTCTTATTTCTCCAGGCTTCTTATCACCGTCCTCACTGGGCGTGTTGGCGCTCCATCCTAAGTAGGCATGGGGGGAAGCGCCATCAAGTTTCCCGCCTCGATGCCTCTCCCCTGGGGTAGATTACTCCTAGCTCGGCAATCTAAGGCTGTGTGACCTCGCGACCAGCAGATTTGACAACTGGGTATAGGTTGCTCCTTTTCCGGGCACTCGTGGGCCATGAGTCCAGGTTTGTCACGGACGAAACAGTTCCTGTTTGGTCCCTGGTTGTTCTTTGCTGAACCACATTTCCTCGCGGTTTGTCCATTTTTCCCACACAGTTGGCATTTCTCCTGTGCTCTGCCGTCCTTAGGGTTGTTGCCTGGTTTGCGTCCTTGCCCGCCACAATCTTTAGCTATGTGACCGTGTTTTTCACATAGTTGGCATTTTAACTCCGCATTTTCTATCTCTGGGCACTTGTTGATTTGGTGGCCCGGTTTTTTGCAATATCTGCAATTTACCTGATTGTGACATTCTCTGGCGACGTGGCCTACTTGGTCGCAAATTTGGCATAATTCCCCTGATTGGGCTACGTTCACCTTCCTGGGTTTCAACCGACAATCATCTGTCGTGTGATTTGTTTTCCGGCAGATTTGGCAGTGTCGGTTCGGGTTGAACGCAGGGGGACCATAACCTGGGGCTTGGCCTGTCTCCATTGCTGCCATTTCTCTCAGGATTTTCTCCACATCCAAGGCTTCTCTGATGGTTGCTTCCATGTTGCTGCCCAGGTTCACTCGCGCAGAAATCTCTCTTCTGAGACCGATTATGGAAGCACGAATAACCTACACGTCGTACTCTCGCTTCCTTTCCTCAGTACAGACGCCATTGTGGGATCTTTTGTGGGTTTCGATGATGTCGTTTCTCAATTCTCGGACTCGGCTGGCGTAAGATGGTACGTCTTCGTCGTATGATTGGTGGAGTCTGCTCAATTCTCTGATGAGCTCAGAGACAGTCGGTGGTTTGAAGTGTTCTTGAAGCCGATGTAGAAGTGCTTCAACCGTTTGGAAATTTTCGCCACGGACCAGACTTTTGGCTCCGTCCACCAGCTTGGTGCAAATCATCTCTAACAAGTAGCCTTCTATCTCTGGCGGTAGCATATTCCTTGCATCTACACATCCTGCCGAAAATTTCCGGTACGAAGCGTGAGAGGAAGTGCCCGAGAACTCAGGGACAGCCTCAAGGGCGTCCCTCACACTTACCATGTTATTCATTCTGACTGCTGGTTCTGGTGCAACAGGTGTTTCCTTGATGTTGAGTGGTGGGTTCACGGCGTTGACAATAGGCGTCGCGATTTGCCCTGCTGCACCGACGTTATTGTCGGAGATGCTGGCCTCCGGTACGGGGGCGTATCTTCCTGGTAGATCGTTGCGCAAAAACCCGAAGGGATGTTCCCTTGTGGCAGCTGGTGCGAGTTGTATGCCTGGGTAGGGTGTTGACGTCACTACCGCCCCGGTTCTCGTCGGTTGCGGCAAGGGTGTTGTTAGCGCTGGTGTGAAGAACTCGGTTTCGTTGTTAAATCGGAGGTTTTTGTGTAAAGTCTTAAAATTTTTGTTTGCAAGACTACCCTTAGCTGCGTTGCTCTCTGAGTCGGACGAATTCAGATCCCAGTCACGTTTGTTAGGAGTTATAACTTTCTTGACGGCTCCTGTTTTCCTGGGTTGTGGTCGTGGGTTAATATCTTCTAACTCTTGGTTCAATAATTTCGGAGTTCCTGCTGTCGAGTTGCCGTTGAGGTTGACTCCTGCCAACCCCTCGATGATTTTAGAGAGCTCGTTGAACGTGTGCGCGGTGTTTCCGGTCAGGGTCTCGTGCGTTTCCAGTGCTAATTCCTCTACGTGGTCGGCGAGCTTGCATACGTCGGCAATACCTCTGTTCGTTCTGTTAATTGACTCCTGGAGGTCGTTGTTGTCGCTGACCCTGGTGTTGGTGCCGTTGCTCGCGCCAGCACTGGCGTTGAGGTTGGTTCCTTCCGACTTCTCCGTTGGCTTGGTAGCGGTTGCCGGGGTTTCCAAAGGGTTTTGGTTTTCAGGGAGCTTGGGGGTGGGAGCAGCGGACGGACTTTCTCGACTTTGTTTACGCGTATCAATAAATGTGTCGTCTTGAATCGAACTAGTGTCCAACGTTAGGCCCAAAGTTTCTGTATGAAACGTCTCTGTCTTGCTTGCCGCGGGAGGGAGGATTTTGTGTAGTGTAGCGTTTGTTGTGTCAAAAGGTCACTACTGACGGGCAGGGTGGTTGACGTAGTCTTTACCACAGATGGTTAAAGGGTAATAAGTGGCTTTTCATGGTGTTCCGATTTCAACTGTGGATGGGGTTCCGCTATGGTTTGGACAACTAATGACTTTAGTTTATCCCGATTTGACAGCGAAAAAAATTCGTCTTGGTTCTCACGCCGGGTGTAAACCTTAATCTCGATTTTACAAACGACGCTGTGGTTTTCTTTCCGAAGCTAGGGGATGTACAGGTTTTTTAATCTTCTAGTAGGCGGTTCAGTTTTAACACGCAGTTTTACGCGGTGTGTGCACGCATGCGTCCAACCTTTACGAATATCAGGGCAAAAAGTAAGGAATGGCCGATGTTGAAAAAAAAACTTAATGTTTGTTTTCCCGTTGACAGAACGAAGTCACTTTGCTGATTATTTTGACAATATTCTTGCTCCATAGCAAAGTTGTTCTCGTATAAAATCTCGTGGGGATTGGGTTTCAAGAAATCCTGAGCAGTATGCTCAACTCCTCCGCCCTTCAGCTATTTGTTCAAAAATCGAAAAAAATTTTTATGTGGTTATTAAAAGGAAAAACAAGAATAACCGTGTTTATTATTGTTTACTTATTGAAACATTTGTTTAACTATTGGAAAAAACAATACAACCATGCTTGTTTTTGTTTATTTCTTAACTATTGGTTAATTATTAAAATAGAAAATACAATCGTGCTTGTTATTGTTTATTTCTTAAATATTGGTTAATTATTAAAATAGAAAATACAATCTTGCTTGTTATTGTTCATTTATTTGGAATAATTTAGTTGGTCAACTGAATAAACAATGCAACCGTGCTTGTTATTGCTTATGTTTTTGAGCGATTTGTTTGTTTGAAATAATTTGCTAGTTGAATGGAATAACCGCGGTAGTTTTGTGGGTTCATTAATGGTAACCTTTTATCTGTTTGTTTTTCTTGATTTGCAATTAAACAAAAGAACCGTGCTTTATTTGTTTATTTAATCCGAGTAAAAGTGTAGTCTTTTGTTTCCGTTCGTAATATGAAAATTGTATTTACCATTTCGGCAGGTAACTTTGTTTGCGATCGAAAAATCGTTTACTGGTCGTTGTAAGTTACCGACCAGGGGAATTGGAAAAATTGGTTATCATCCGTTGCATGTTACCGACCGGAGGGAATTGGAAAAATCGCGCTCTATATCATAGTCGATACCGATTTTCTTTTTTGTCTACGGGCAATAGGTGGCGTTACTAATACTGATTTTGATTCATTGACTGTGGACTGATCAGGACGGATCGCGCGAGCAGTGCTGATTTTAATCCGTTTCTATGTCGCAATTTTTTACGTCAATTGGATTTTTTGAGCTGCCACGTTCACTGAAAAAATTTTCTGTTTCGTTGTCAGAAATTACGACGAACTCGATGTTATATTCCCTGTTTCGATTTGGGATGGGGGGTGTTGGTGGTCGGACCGCGATGTTAATTTCTCGATTTGGAATGGATGAGGTTGTCGGTCGTCTAATTGTCTCAGGGAAAGGTTTTACGACAAGCGTTGGTTTCTCGTTACGTATAGTTACGTCTTCAATGATCGTTAGTTTGCCATTAGTTTCTGCGTTAAGTATAATTTTTTCGTTTGACGGGCGGTCTTGTCGTGGGAGTTGAGGCACTTTAGCCGCAAATTCACCAAAGAATTCTTCTACTGTACCAAATTCTGTCAGATTTTTTGAAATTTCTTTGTTATAAAGTTTCGCAATATTCAACCTTAGGCTTCTGAGGATTCGTTTTTCTTTGCGTTTTAATGTTTTAAATATCGCAGTTGGGCGGACCTCGTGGAAAACTTCGCGATTTCTACGGATGTTTTCTAACGCTTTTGCTGTTTTTTGTGTTCTCAGCACGCAATTCCGAAATAAACTATCGAATTCTTCATTCATTTTCTTCGAAAGTTTTTAACGGGACCAAAATTTTCTCGCACAAGCTCAGCCTCTGCCGAATGATTTTCATAGTATCGGAGTCCAGCCCGACAAAATTAAAACATATCCAGTTGGACGAGTTTTTCCTTTGTCGAGAAGAAATCGCCAGTTGCACGTATTTCTTCAAGCGTCTTCCTCTGCTATTTTATGTTTTATTGACATTGCAGCCCGAACCTTACAATGCAATTAAAGAAAATTCTCGCCAGTTGTACGCAAAATTTTCTTTGTAATAATTAAACTTACAAATTGTCGAGAGACACGGGAATGGTACGGGAAGGCTCGCTGGGCCGTCAGAGATAGTCGCTGTAAGGGCTCGGTCACGATGCACACGAACACCGAACTTACAATTTCGCACTTCTAATAACAAAGAGGGTGACAAGGGCCTTATATCTTAGAGGGTTTTGGGCGTAAGGAAAATGACGTATCGATGCTTAGAACAAATCAGAGGATTCGGAAGCGTCGCGGGGTCCTATGTCCGGCCCCGCGATCGACCTGGTAGCGACACGCCTACAATAAGGGGTAACAACCATGGTCCAGGCTACGGGATGAACAAAGTAATAAAGTGTTGGGTTTATTACTTGGCCTCCCGAATGCCGGAAAGAGTGTCGAAGATTTGATATCTTTGGGTCAGCTATTAAATCTATTGTTCGGGCGCGGAACTCGGAGCGGGCCTCCGAGTTGCGCCCTTCTGTGGTGCCTATGTCTCTCGCTAGGTCTATTGTTCATCCCATTACGATGTATCGGTTCATTTTAGTTGGCTCTCGTTAATGGCTATAAATTCGCTTATAAATTGTTCATTATTATTTTTTGCTACTTAGTCCAGTTTCTGAAACGATCTAAGACATGGCCATGGGATGCCTACTTTTAACGCATTCCTCATTTTATTACTTGGTTTCAATATCTGATCGGAAAATCGAAGCGTATAGTGCCTCGAACATCCGATTGTTTTTAATTGTTTTTCCTGGTAAACTTAATTTTTTTGCTGCGCGCCGTCACTGGGCCGCCGTGTGTTGGCGACACAGTGACGCGCGAGTCGGTTACTTCTGGGAATGGTTTATTTTATTAATTTAACATTTACTCATTTTGTTCAACTGATGCCATCGTTCATTCAAGCTTGGCATCTCGTTAAAATGGACATGATGTTCTTAATATTTATAAAATAATAGTTCAAGTAATAATTTAAGCTTTATTGAAATGATGGTGTCGATTTCAGTGCTGAAATTATAATATCAATATTTATTGCGAAGTTTATTCAATCCTTCTAGTATGTAAACTTTTGTCTTAAATTGTTATGAATACATAATATTTTAATGCTGAGAAACCTTGAACCTTATGATATAATGCAGTATAAATAATTTTTGGACTGATCCGAGAAAACGAAATTATTCATTTGTTACAATTTCACGTTTTTTAGTTAAATTTATTTGAAACAACAGTTGACTTTATCTGCTTTAATTTAAGTATGCCAACTATGTCTGATCGCCCGATTATGTCAATTTAAACCTCAAAACACAGATGTTATGATTCAATCAGAAATAAGAACCCTAAATTAGTTTGTTTTAATATCATTTTTGAACATTGCCAGATTGGTCTTATCTTCGTTTTACTGTTTTTAGGTCAAACTGCTTTAATTGAACTGTGAAATTATTGTTATTTTTATTTTTTCAGCTTCCAAAGATGAGAATTATGAGAACACGAGTATGTCAGAACACGATCCGACTAACAATTTCTCAAATTCTGATAGAGCTGATGTAATGCATTGTACGTATCAATTTTTATTATGACTTGTACACAGAGGTTATACAATTTATCAACTTATTATATCCAATGCTTAGTTTTGATATTCAGTCAAAAAAACAAGAAACAATCAGACGAACAGACACGTATCATCATGATACTCTAATTCTGATCGGAGTTAGTTTTTGATTTTTAATTTGGTCTTTAATTGCAGCAAAACGCAAAAAATGGTCTGCGAAACAGTATAACTTGCTTTTAGTAACCTTTTCGAAGTATATAACAACTAATAACTGATGTATTATGTAAATGAATACAGATAAATTAATAAAAAAAATTTTGTTGAAAGTGAGTGCGTCTTTTTGTGTGTCATTAAAAAGTCGCGAGAAACGGTGAAATGATAGGTTAGGTTTCAGATGAATTTTGCTTTTTTTTCGATGAAATCTTATAAAATAATCAGTATGAATCTTTTTCTGAAAGGCTTCGCACATGATATTGTGTATCATGAATGAACTATCTTGTTAAAACAATTTTATTTTCATTAACATGTTTTTTTCGCCTTGTGATAATATTTGATCCTAATTTAATTTGAATGACGATATAGCTGGATATTATTGATTCGTTATGAGAGTGGTAAGAGATTACGTGAAAAACCGTACGGCCTCCTTGAGGGCTGACTAAAGGCTTCAGGTATATCTGTTGGAACATACCATACCATACCTTGTTGCATGACTGGAACAAGCGCCAGTGGACGAAAAAAACGAAGTAGCTTCATGGGCTTCTAATAAAAATATTCGAATCTGTAAAAAACGTGGCTGCATTTTAAGTGACAGAACACGAAGTGGTTCTTTGCGCGCCGGTAGCGCTTGTCACAATAGGACGCCAAGAAAAGATCCGAAATCGTGTTACAAAACGCCGAGTCAAATGTTGCGTACAAAGATGACAATTATGCTAATTTTTTCATCGACTGAATAGTTATGTTTTATTAAAATTATATCAAACAATAAATAAGGAAAGGCAACTAAAATCATAGTGAGTCAGTATTCGGCTTTCGGAATTTCCTCTTACAATGTCTTAAGTTTCCAGTGCTATTTGAAATAGACATTTGTTATCAGCAATACTGAACTTAATTAGTTTATTTCTAAAATGCGCGGCGGTAAGGTGGTGTAGCATCGTACATTTTGTAAATGTTCATCGTAAATGAATACATCTTGAAAAACGCATCCGTCGTTAAGAATAAAAAGTTATATAAATGACAGAGTTTAAACATACATAAACTCTTGCGTTTTATTAATACAATTTTTTCCTAGTTGGCGAAGCTTTACATGAAGATGTATACCAAATTTACATGCACCTAAGTCCACATTGTCTTGCGAGATTCATACTAATTATTTTAGAAGATTCCATCTAAAAAAAAAGAAAAATTCGCAAGTCAAACACGAAAAATTTGAAAGTTGTCGAACCTTAAATTATTCTTTAAATTTTTCTGTGAGCATTTAACTTTAATTTAATTTAATTTCAATAATAGAATGTTTTGACACGTGTTTCGATTTCACAACTTGTGTTGAAAATCTCTGTTACATCGAACATATACCTGAGATATTAAATGTCGTTGTCTTTAAAATTAAATGGATCAGGATAATACAAAATCAATGAACAATGAGAATGTTGGTTTAATTACAAAGTTTTATTCAAAATCATTCAAAGTTGAATTTTAATGTTACAATTGTTTAAACGTTATCTTTAAATTTTATCTAAGCCTAACTGTTTCATCGAAGGTAAGGGCGGTGGTTTTGGTATTCTTAAATCTCCTATAGGAGTTCGGTATCTATTATCACGTAGAGTAATTGAATAATTTACAATTTCAACGGATCTTATTCGAGGTTTTACAAATTTCGGTTTTGATTTACTTATTCGTGGTTTACTTATTTTATTCTCGGGAGGTTAGGGAATTACAATTGTTTTTGGTGTCTTTGGTTGAGGTTTATAATTAAAGTGTTCAGAAGGACAGGAGCGTTTAAGTTTTTCAAAGAAAAGATCGTTTAAGGACGTACAGGATTTTGGTGGTGGTGTATGAACGGGTCTACCAAGTGCTTAATTTAATTTCTTTATGTCTCGTCGTTGATCGCCTAAGAGTTTACTTTGATTTACGCCGTTTATTGTTTTGATATGACCCCAAGGATTTATATTACCAATGATTTCTTGTCTCCGGAGAATTCTGTCAACTTTTGCAGTTAATTCAACTAAAAGGTAAAATTAAGATAAGTATGTTTACAATTTTATTTTGAAGTACAAATATTCAGTTCAACTTACTCAGATCAAAGTGTTTCATATTTATTTATTTAAATGTTTGCAGGATTTTTGGAAGGTTTAAAGCTTTACAAGTGAAAGGGTTACGAGGTACGAACTTAGAAGTTCGGGCGATTCCACAAATTCGTTCGTCACGAATTTGTTTGCTTCTGATACAGAGCCAATTCTCTTTGGAACTAGGACAATCTTCGTTAGACCAACCAAGACGGAATGCGCCCTGAGCAGAAGCGGGCTGCTGCATTTATACTATTTTTTTACACGGTGTCTTATGGAGCGCCGTCCTAAGAATAGTAATTTTCGGTTTTTCGCTTATTTGGTAGATTCAATAACTAACAATTGTCGCCGTAGTTTGTAGAATGATTACTTATTAGATTTTGCGCATGTTATCAAAGTTCTCAATCCATACTTTAATTGCAACGTTCGCTATTCAATATTTAAGTTTAATTTGTTAATAATCTTTGTAATTTTCAATAAACATCGTTAATACGGATATATTTGGGTTTGATTTATTCATTTAAATAATTTATAATGTAATTTTCAGTCAAGATTGTTGTTTAAACTAAATTGTTTAATAGAATTATTGAATTGTTTAATTTTCAATAAAACATTGGGTTATGAGGTATCATCTGGTAAATAATGAAAATACAAACTAGAATCTTGTATTAGTTTAGAAATCCTTTCATTTGTTCATTAATTATAAAGGTTTAAAAGTTAATTTTCATAAATAGAAATTGGCGAATGACTTTGTATGTCAAGTTCGTAGCTTATGTTGAGGTAGATCGGGTTTTCAATTAATATAAGATGTTTGTTTTGCGCATTAAATTAAATTTTAACGTTGTTTAATTAACAGTTTGTATTTCCATATATGTTCACAGCGCGTGTTCTGTTTTTAGTCAGGCAACCCCATGGGTTTCACTCGTCACTATTATAAGAATCTATAAATTTGGATTTTCCAATGCTTTTCCATCAAGTCGCGCTCAGCTATTTAAAAATGTTTATACAGACTAGGATTACGCAAATCTCTTATTTTATATTTTAGTTGTTTTATTTAATGAAATAAAGGTCATGATTTGACATCTTGGAGGATAATAAACCTTGCCACGTTGTTTTTTACCTTTTTAAGGTATTTTTGGAATTTTGTAAGTGTATTCTGTTGAAGATAAAGATATTTTATACGAAAATTAAACCCTTGTTAGTAGTAATATATACACTACAGTGCATAACCGTTCTTTTTCATCATGTACGATGACGTCAGAATTTTCTGCATGGTCATCAAAAATTTAAAAAAGGAGTTATGGGTCGTTCGTCGGTAAGGAAGTGTACCGACACTTACTTGATGTACCGACGGCTTGAGCTCTCTGCAGAACTATTTTTATTTCTTGAAATAAACATGAGCTGCTCGCAAACTGCCTCGTACTGGACAGCTCACGAGTGTGAAAAGGTTTATAACCTAGAGCTGTTTAACGGAGACGCCCGAGCGCTACCGACACTCAACGATGTTTTAATAGGTAGGAGTGTGTATGTACATAAAATAAACCTGAGTCTCGATAAAAAATAAATTTATTTGATAAATCGAGAACAACGTTTAAAAATAGGGAGGGCTTGTGTCACTCCTCACGTCCACCTGTAAAAATTACATCATTATATTATTTTAACATGTTAAATTACCGTTTTATTAATATTTGATTTAAACTTACGTCGTTTGTACTTTCTGCACACGCGGTCAGCTCTATCAAAAGCGTTGCCAAGATCCCTATGAAGCGACAGCGGTAAATCGGGAGCTGTTGCCCTGCGCATTGACGCCCTGGTGTTTTCGAGCGTATAAGGCATTATCTCGTCCAGCATGAATTCTATATGCTGGGCGTGCCTTTGATACACCGGTGATAGCAAAAAGGCTTCTCTATCGTCCCATATGATGAGCGCTATGACGATACCAGGCCATAACGTGCCGTTTTTTAAGCCGTATAAGACAACGTCATGTGTCTTAGGTGGCCAATTATAACTGGAAATGAGGAACAGGTGATATTAGAATGAAATTAGTTTTTACATTTGAGCAATAATTGAAAAACATACATGAGCTCCGTAACGCTATCTTGTGCCACTTCTGGTGGTTTTGCCGACATAAATTTTTTCCGCACATACGGGTTTGCCTCACCAACAGGGTCGCTTTCGCCATCGGCTCCAGGCTCGTCGGGTAGTTCCGGTTCAGCGTGACAGTTACCAGAACGACCAGAACGGGACTGGCCGTTTGTGCTGGGGTGAGGCAGAACCCCATAGGTCTGCTGATCATCAGAGATCGAGGCTGTAGCTTCCTCCGCTTGCTCAGAAGGTGGCTTGTCGGCTGGTTGCGCCTTAGAGCGGAGGGTTGCGACCGACAGGTCAATAGCAACCTCCTTCGCCATCTCCTCCGTCACCAGGTGTTGAGGTGTTGGAGATGACACATTCACATCCTGAGGTGTGAGCAGAGGTGCTTCGGCGACATCGCTCGGGGCCGGAGATGGCATCTCTACCTGCTGAGGTGTGAGGAGAGGTGCCTCATCGATATCGCTCAGGGTTGGAGATGGTACCTCTACCTGCTGAGGTGTAACAAGAGGCTCTCCAGTGACGTCGCTCAGGGTTGGAGGCGCTACCTCTACCTGCTGAGGCGTAACGAGAGGTGCTTCAGCGACACCGCTCAGGGTTGGTGACGCTACCTCCGGAGTCTGCTCGACCAAATCGTAGCTCCTAACCTTACGCCTGAAAAATAACATGTTTATAGTTGATCAAACTGAACTAACGTTGAAAATAGTCTTACTTACTTCTTCATAGGAAGACGTAGAATTTTGATTTTGATCGGAGGGAGGGGTTGCGTACCCGACACAGAGGGTCGGGCGTTGTCGCCGATCTTCGGCACCTCTTATTCCCCGTTTTGATCGACAAGCGGGGGATCGTTCGGAATCTGTCGAGGCGACTCTTCAGAGGTCGATGGCTGATCTTTGGGCTCAATGTGGCGGGGATTACTATCCACAATGAGCGTATCGTCGCTATGGATACCGCGCTCTTCGTCGGCATCAGAGAGCTGTGTGTCG
The DNA here is from genome assembly GCA_020615435.1 of Telenomus remus. Taxonomy (NCBI): domain Eukaryota; kingdom Metazoa; phylum Arthropoda; class Insecta; order Hymenoptera; family Scelionidae; genus Telenomus; species Telenomus remus. Next base: position 10,315,747 of record CM036342.1, on the reverse strand, counting down.
GTGCTCGACTCTGAAGTGTCCGCATGCACAGCTTTCTTTAACCTATACGAAAAAGAGGCATTATAAGGTATCCTACATTAGAACGTGTTAATGAATATAAAATACTTACATAAGTTTACAAAAAAATGATTTGAACGATTTTTCCTGCGGCCCCGCGTACCGCCTGAAAACACGCTCGGCATCGTTTAAGACAATCAGTCTCGCCTCGTTGCGGAATCTTAAAGCTGTGAACGCTCCAAGGATTCTTAGGAATACCCGCGTATTCTGTCGAACAGAGGCGTCGAAAGTAGCGTTCACAAACTCCTCAACATATCTAGCTTTGAGGAGATCGCCTTTTTTGAGGATTTGGCGTATTTTCGTAGCGAGAGAATCTCCTCTGAAATACCTGAAATTAATAACCGAATTTTAAAATGTGTCGGCAGGACGCCTGAAATATTTAAGATTCAGACTATCAGTGTTTTTAATTATCAGCAATATTGACGAAAAGTTGATTAATGCAACAATTGTTACAAAAAAGAAAATCGAAATTAATTTAACTATGACAGAGTTTTGAAAACGATCCTCAAACGTACACAGTGACATCTGAAACCATCTGCAAACGCCAGCATAAAAATTGATAAGACACGCGTGTAACGTGTACATTTCAGACAATAGAAAACAGGGTCATACAATGACGTATGTCACGAAGAATTTTTGAAACCCATGTTCCGAAAGTTATGACCCTTAACACCTCTCAAAGACAGGGATTAAAATTGTGTCGGTCGAGCGCTGGCAATTTTTATGGTCGTGAATATCATAGTTCTGATCGTTATCAATAATGCCGAGTAAGTCAATATTATTTATATAAGTATCGTGTTAAACATGTGTAACAGCTCTTACAAAAATTAGTATCAAAATCTGGAAAAGTGTAAAATGTGTCGTGAGTGAAATGTAATATTTAATAATATTTAAATATGTTAACTAACAATTCGTTTAACAATTTGTTTTAATTTGATAGGGTAGCTTCTTTGTAAAATTAATTTAATTTTGTCATAGTTTTAAATGTTTTAAAAGTGATAAGAGAGCATACACTATGACATTTGAAACCGGTCGGAAATGGTCACATAAACAAGGATACTGTTGAGCGTGCACATTCCAGATGCTATGATGAAATGGTGAACAAGAAATGAAGCATAATTTTGGAATAAAGTATACCGCGAAAAAGTTCTGAATTTCACGTTCCAAAAATTATAATCTTTAACCGAGCTTTAAGACTGAGATTGAAAAAGTGTCGGTAGAGCACCGCCAACCTTTATGACCGCGAATATCAACGTTGTGATCATTATTATTAATGCTGAGAAAAGTTAATATTATTTAATACGTTTTGTGTTGAACGGGCGTAACAGCTCTTACAAAATAAGTATCAAAATCTGAGAAAGTATAAAATGTGTCGTGAGTGAAATATAATAATTAATAATATTTAAATATGTTAACCAACAATTTGTTAAGCGATAGGGAAGCTTCATTGTGAAATTAATTTAATTTCGTCGTAGTTTTAAAAGTTTTGAAAGTGACCAGCGAGCATACACTATGAAATTTGAAACCGCCTGGAAACGTCAACGTTAACATAGTGTGACGTGACAACTCGCGCAAGGTCACGAGACTCTTCGCCAATCGTTATAGTTCTCGATTTCGATATCGGCAGCTACACGAACTTTAAGAAAATAGAAAGATTTTACTCAAAAAGGTCTAGGATCGCCAGGTGGCCTCGACATCCAAACTCCACGTAGCAAGATTCACCAAGCCTCTTGCACTACGGGCGTGTCTTTCCACCGAACCAAAAACTAAACTCAAAAACTCAAAACTCGAAAAGAACTCAAAAACTCAAAACCACGCAGAAAGGATCATACAGTCACTTTCACTGCGCTTGCATTACTTTCTATTCATTCCCAAAATTTATAGCAAGATGTTAATGGCGTTATCGAAATTTAATGAAAAATCACCGGTTGAAGCGGAAAAACTAAAACTGAACTTAATCGGTCCTGAACGGAGTTCTGACAATCAAAAGACAGGCAAGGATCCCACTGAACGCTAAACGGACTAAATCAGAACACAGAACTTAAAGCGGATTTACGGTTTATTGACCCTTCACACAAAAATAAATTACTCAAAAACACAAAATGACTCGTACAAAATTGATCAGATTTTATTACAGTCAGCAAAACAGGTCAATAGTCGCAAAGGCTATAATCTGAGAGGTTTGCGGTAATTCGATAGTCAAAAATTCAAAATCTCTACAAAGTCTACAATTTCAATAAAACCATAATCAAACATTACATTAATTCAGTGTCAAAGCGATAACTAAAACTAAACCTTTGCTAGGACTCGAACACGAGTCAACGACCCAGCAAGTAGCATCTCAAACGAAAAATTTCTGAACTTTACTGAATTTACTTTACTAAAAAAAACATTCATACTCCAAAAACAAAAAGGAACAAACTCACAGAATCTAAATGCAGTAAACTAAAAAACTAGGCCCTGGATCTTGGATCGGCCAACGCAGGTTCGCACGGTACTTCGGTAGATGGAAAAACGGTCCGGCCTCGGGAGGTCCCTCGAGCAAAGTCGAATACGTCCGCACAGGTTGCTGGTCGAATTCAGAGAGCGATTCAGTTCTCCTCGTTGCGAAATTGCGATACCGGTAGCTCATATCAAATTCAGCGCGCGCACCCCTTCTTCCTCTTTCTCAACTTCATTGAGCAATCACAGTCCGAGGCGCCCAGGGTTTGCACGCTTATCTCCTGCTGATCGGGAGATGATCCTAGGTCAGGAACTGATGACTGTTGTTCCGGCGGTCGATGTCCCACGATGAGTGCGACACCTGGCTAGCCGACCTTCGGATCCCTTTACAAGCTACAAACAAAATTAACATAAGAGAACTGCACAAAAAAAATAAGTTAAGCGCACTCACTCAACATACTGAAACTACAATTTAATTCTACTAAATATCAACAACCAAACCAAAATCTACTAATCAAAAATTGCACACATACCAATCCACACAAACTGAAATAAACAAACTACGATACTACTTATGCTGGTCGCCAGGGAATCCTCGAGGCCAGACTAACCCCTACTTCTCTTTCGGAGTCGCGGATATTACTTGAAAGGCCTTTGTTGAACGTAATCCAAGAAACCACGTTACAATAGATAAGAGCAGCACGTAACGGCCACATTCCAGAGCGAGTAAAATTTTAAAGAAGAAAACGAAATCAAATAATAAACGAATGATAAATCAAATAATAAACCGGATAATAAATCAAATAATTATTATAATAATTGTAAAAAGTTTAAGAGAAATAAACCGCAGAGAGATAAATTTTTGAACTAACTTTTTTTCCACGAAATACAGAAAAATCCAGCTTGCGGAAACCCTCCAAGGTTGCGCAACACTTACTGGGACACCCCGGTACAGTCTGAGGAAGTTGTTAAATTCCCTCCGGCGTAGCACAGCACGACTGCGGCCTTCTTTCCAGGCCTTCCTGAAGATGGTCATTTGCCGTTGTGTTAGCTCGGCGTAGGGGTCACTACACACGGGTAAACGCACACGCGAATCGCCGTAAGCGTCTGATAGCGAAAGGTGCATTTTATGGGCCATGTAGGTCGCGTTTCAAAAAACACTTTTGGTTTTCGAAAAGAAACAACTGTCGTAGCCATTTTGACGCTATATCGTTATTGCACGTGTCGCACAAGACTGAGGCGCTATAGGGGGGCGTGACGTCTTGTCACCCGCTTATTAAGGCTGTGTTACAATGCGACAACAGTGTTGCAGGGTAATAACCCATGTATATTAGCCTGACCTTTCAGCGTTTTAATACCAACTCAGCGGCTATGAAAAATTAGGGTCTGTTCCAATTATAAATGTAAATGAGTGATGCAGCAAAATATTTTTCAGCAATTCCACAGTTTATTGTTAGGAATAGTTTAAACAATTTTTACTGTAAATAATAATAATTTTGAGGTTAAAAACAACATTGATAAAAAATTCTGTCTGTTAAACTGAAAATAAGAATTATTATTGTAACAAAATATTTTTCAACAAATAATAGATTTATTGTTTAGAAAGAGTTTGAAATAAATTTTCTGTAGATAATGATAATTTTAACCCTAAAATGACATTGATGAAAATTAGAGTCAGTTTCATTTGTAGATGTAAACTAATATTGTAACGAAATATTGTTCAACAATTAAAAAATTTTATTGTTAAAAATAATTTGAAAACAGTTTTCAGACTTAAACGACATTGATGTAAAGTAAAGATAGATGGTTTAATCTATTAAAAACTTAAATAAGAATTATTATCGTAACAAAATATTTTTCAACAATTAATAGATTTATTGTTAAAAGTAGTTTTAAATAATTTCTAGGCTTAAAATGTCATTAATAAAAATTAGAGCCATTTTCATCTGTAAAGGTAAAATAATGACGTAACAAAATATTTTTCAACAATTATAAATTTATTGTTAAAAATAGTTGAAATACAATTTTTACGTAAATTAAGACAGTTTTCAGACTTAAGCGACATTGATGTGAAGTGAAAATAGAGGGTTTATGAACACAAAAATTATTTAAGAAGTCTATTTTATTAAAATGAGTACGCGATTACAGTTTTGTCAAAAATTTTTAGAACGAAATTATTTACCAACAAACGAAGTGACATCATATATACCAATAAAACTTACTTAAGAAAAGAGTTTAAATTAAATTTCAAAATTATATTTCAAAACTATAATTATGACTTTTAAAAAAAACATTGAAAAGAGGTGTCATTAAATAAAAATCGAAGCTAGTATAGTAAATAAAATGTTTTTTATTAAACTTCTTACACTCTATACATTAGATCAAATTGTGAAAAACCAGCGGTGAGACGACTAAATAATATTTCGAATAAAAAGGACAACATATGATATATTTAATTGTCACCGCTATCATCGCTGGAAGAGTCAATCTGAATGTAGGCGAGGCTTACAGGTTCCAGCCTATCGGCATCGTCTATGGTCTCGCTCACGACGTCTATAGGCTGAAGGTTTTCAGTGACCCAGCCGAGATGTGCATCTAAAAAAGAAAACAGGATTTTAAATTTGAACATTTCAGAAAAGGGTTTGATTTTGAAATTATGAGCTTACCTGTGTTGAGAAGTCGTCTGTTAGCTCTGTAAACCTCCCACTCGTGATCATCTCTATCCTTAGTCAAAGTGACTTGTTCTAAAGAAGGCATAGCGTCTGTAAATTTTTACATGTTTTTATGAGACAATGACGGTGCATTGTATAAGTGTTTGAAAGTTATTTTGTGAAAAATGCAAAATTCTCTACTTTATGATCGTTTTACTTTTTTATCAATACTAAATATCCAAAAAATACTTACAGAAAATTTCCTCAGGAAAGTTTTCCTCGCATATACTGCATCCGCACATCCTTGCAAGCTTCCTAGCATACCGTGAAAAGTTTTCGGCAGCAGTCCTGTAGAACGACCTGTTCAAGGCTCTGTGCACCAGAGTGTCCGTCTGCAACTCCCCACGAGCTCTAACGTCTCTCCACGATATGTCAGAAACCAAGCTTAGAATCCAACCGTCGTGTTTATAGTTGGGTCGCAAGCCGTATCTTTCGAGATAAAGTTGTCGAAGCTGCACTTCGCGGAACATGATCACTGACGGGTTTGTGTGTACAGCTTGCTCCTGGTTGAAGAGATGATAAGCACGTCTCAGCTCAAGGCGTAGCGCTGTATGTCCTGTGCACAGATTGTACTCGTACTCAGTCACCGCAGCTACACACCATCTTGATGTATAGTGTCCCCGATTTCCTGCAGGAGCCTGGTCTCCGGCGTTCCATATCTCCTTGGGTCGCAACCTTTGACGGATTTTCTCGTCCCGATACTTTATGTATTGGTAGTATGATGATAAATCAGGTAAACACCAGCGGTGCTTGCCCTCCAGACGAGAGAGCGTGAAGCTTAAAGGTTTCTCAATGGTACTCACAGTATAAACTTCTGATGTGATTCAGACGATGCACGATAGCTTTATGACTCGTTGAGAGATATCATTATAGTCGCAGGGCTTATTATGCAGTCGCAGCAAAAATCCCTGCTACGACACGTCCAAAGATGCATTATTTGGTCTACCGAGGTTTTTGCTAATTAATAATTTTTTCTCTCCTAGCAATTTCACTCTCCTCCTCTTCAGCCAGGGAGGTGTACAGTTTCAAAACCGTGATTCTGCATTGTGCTATTTCGTAATGAATATCGCATTGTAGCTTGTACTCACACTCTTCTGAATAGCAGTCCTCGTGCATTTTGTCAAGATCAATCAGATATTGCTCATGCTCGGCAATAATGCGCTGTTTTGACTGTCCTGTTGTCTTCATGAACCACGATTCGGGTTGTGTCGGAAAGCGCTCGAGCTGGGCGCGTACGAAAGAGATTTCGTCCAAGATAGGACCTCTCTTAAAAACCGCCTCGTTGTAATTCGAATAGACGTTTGCAAACCTTTTGGAAAACTCGTCATCCACCCAATTCGTGAATAAAAACAGCGCAAGACGAGCTCGACCGTATGTCAGCATGATTAATTTGGAACTGATAATTGTTTTTGAATATGAGTCTTACAGCTAGCTTACAGATAGAAAGAGGGGTAAAGGAATTTGTTAAAACACGTCTGTGCATGTAATTTGTATTATAACATCATGTTTTATTACGGTTTTGAATTACAATCAGTGCCGCGCACAACAGTATTGCATGCGTGTGCATGGTATATCAGTTACATGTTTTTTTCTAATTCTATCAACAAATTGTTTAACAATTTTGTCGTTGTAATCGAAATCGTCTCCGAAGAGATTGCAGAACGAATTAAGATTATTGTTATAACACATAAAATATAAAAAAGTAACGCAAAAGCTCCCGCAAAGCGTGGATTTATCGCTTTGAATCTGTTTATTGCTCCATTCGTAGAATTTGCAATTCTCCCTGATTCGGCGTCGGTGCTCAGGGACGATTGGGGGGTTACCGTAACTGTCGAAAAAGACTCCATGGCCCTGCTTGTCAACGTAGGCTGCTACCCAGTGAGACCCCGGCAGGATAGCTCGATCGCAGTTGAAAACGTAAGCCGCTGGCCGGGGCCAGTGAACTGGCATTTTATCAGCTGCCCAGACGCCTTTATTTATCACAGGAAGATCTCGCAGAGCGCCTCGGATCTCGAGTGTATTCATCGACACCGTTGCTCAGCTTAATGACCATGTATGCCAGAGGTGTCTATTTTTATAGCCTAGCAGCCATAGTCCACCATAACTTGACGACTGGCGTCGATCTCAATGACGTTTTGAAACTCGCTGTATATCAGACAGTTGACTGTTTTTCGTAGAGCCGTTGCAAAACGAACTTCTATGCGCACGGCTCCATGCCTGATGAGGTTCCAGTGTGTGTCGCAATGCGCCGACAGATCGGGTGTGAGATCAAAAGCCGTGAGACAAAACCCTTCGGGATAGTTGGCTCGCGAAATACAGTTTCCAGCGTCTCCGAAATGTATCCCCGAGCCTGAAAAGAGACTCTGGTAACAGTTCACGTAGAGTTTGTCGCCAAAGTCAGGCTGTAGCGCTTTCGGCGTGACCAAAACGTTGTCAACGTAAAGGGCCAAGTAATTTATTCCGTGATTTTTAAAGTTGAACGGGTTGAGGCCAATACTCCCGTTGAACGCCTGGTTGTCGACGAAACCCAGAACGATTCTTTTAGGAAGTTGCCCGAGAATAACGTTGTCTAGAGTCTCGCCGTGAACACCGCTGGGTATTGCGATGGCCTTGCAATCGACTCTCGTTATAGGATACTTCGCGGTTCCTTAAGCGAGGCTCCGAGCGTGTGCAAGCAGAACACCAGGGCTAAGTTTCACGCGGCGGACGAGTAGCAATTCCTCGACAATGCGTATGGACGCTGTGTTAGACTCGTCGATGAGACAAAATGTATCGTGGGATCTGTGAAGACGCAAACGGAGCTCGATACCATTGAGAATAAATTTACTCTGGTTACTCAAAGCTATGTGCAAGTGCCCTAATAAGTCGACCGTCTTCCCTCCGTCTAAATAGGCCCTCCTTGCTTTGAGTCCAGCATTTTCATTCCCTCCAGCGTCCATTTTACCTGCTATGTCGGTATGCCACAAAACAGTTTGCAGATGCGAACTTTTCGCATCACAGCCGTAATTTAGCAGCGTCTCAACGTACGCGCGGTAAGCATACGAGTTGTTGGGCGGTGAGACTAGTTTCTGGTTGATAGATTTCAGCAGAGGGACATATTTAACGTTAGCGAACGACCTGAGCCTCATACAGCCGTACTCAAAATTTGACAGATCTGTCGGTACGACGCGCAGGAGGGGAGCCTGCACATTTCCCGTAACGTGTGAATCGATCAAATCAGAGTAACAGAAAAAAACAGACGGTAGACAGTTCGAGAGAGAGGCAGGTCGCGAGGACCTTAACGTCCCGTTCTCACTGAGCATTATATCTTCCTCACTCTATCCGAAGCCGAGAATTTTACATAAAGGGCGCGACAGTCTGAACCTATGCTCCGTATTTGCACACTCGCACGTTCGTGTAACGTTGATGTGGCTCCCGCAATCACGCTAAAACTTTAAATGGCCGGCAACAGGCGATGAGGTATTTATCTCGTCCAGCAGCGACTGTAGATCCTTGTAAACACCCGATTTGATGCTTTTCTGGTCGGCGCTGAAATTCTTTTTGTGAAGCGACCATAACTTGACGAAATTTTTCGAGCCGTACGCAGGAATGTGGGAAAAATTCTGCGGAAATTGTATCTCGCTCAGACCGACCACCCATTCGCCTGCAAGTCTCCATTCGTGAGGAAGTTTAGTCGTATAGCTCGAAGGATTGTTGTTTGGGAAAAAATCCAAACTAGCGTTACTCGGAAGGGTCATATAAAAGTCGAACTTTGTCATTCTGGAATCCACGAGACGATGTCTGCCAGCTGAGACGTTTCGGTCTTTTTTAAAAAAAAATTATATAAAAAAAATTGGAACTATATATATATATATATAAAAAAATTGACAAATTTTTATTTTTATTTGTGGTGTTGAGCTGGCTCAGTTATGCTTCACGGCCAGCTTCAAACACTTTTTTAATTTTTATTTTGATTTTGATAAATTTTGATTCTAAAGTGGAGCTCTATTCGCTTATTGCAAAATTAATCAAACTATTAAATTATTTTAATGACATTTAATGTTATTCGGATTTTTGGATAAGACTCTTTGATTTAAACAAAAGACTGAACGTTTCATAAAAAGAATTAACCAAACCAAAGTATTTTATCTTGAATTTATATTCTTGAATATGAACAAAACAAACAAACAAAAAAAAATATAAATTTTAAGAAAAAAGTGGGTTCCCGACCCGAACAAGCTCTATTTCACTCAATTAATTAATCAATAATTCATTTAATTTGGTTTTATAAAAGAAAAAAAAATATTTTGAAAAACTATAAAGCTCTCGAATTTCTCTTTGAGCTTCAAAATTATTGCTTTCGAATTTTTCCTCGAGCAGTTTTGTTTTTGATTTAAAATGATGAGCTCTCGAATCTCTCCTCGAGCTTCTTCTAACTGATCAAGTATGGCTCTCACCAAAACTGTCAGTTTTATCTAATTTTAAATTAATTTTAATTAATTTAAATTTCGATTTAGAAATAAAATGAAATAATAAAAAAAATTAAACGAGAACGAAAATGATTTAATAAAGAACAAAAAGAATTGAAAAAGAAATTTGACAATTTAAAGAAAGAACGACTTTGACAGCTTTGCTCAAAGTTTGCACCAAGAGCGCCACCTAGCTGTCGCCTTTTTAAAATGAAAGAATAAGAATTGATCGCGACTTTCGCCTTGATCTAAACTATTACCTTTGTTAGGCTCTCGCCTTTGACACAAAATCCTCTTCTCCGTAGCCTATTTGAGGTTATCCACCTGAGGCACTGGAAACTTTTGATCGCGCGCGTGACACACTCGGGAGGGTTTTTCCAGCACGGTCTCTCAACCGCAAGTGAAGATTTCGGCCACCTAGCCCACTATTGTGCCTTTTCGGTCGACCTCAGCGCACCAATAGTGAGCGAGGTGGCCAATTCTCAGAATTCTGCACGATTGTGCAGCGTTTCCCTTACTTTGCTCCCGTTGACCAATCAGAGCGCCGCTCGCACTTTACCGTGCCAATCAGAAAATTAGAAATGAAAATTTTTTCATTTTTAATTGAATTAAATAAAACAAAGTATCAAAATTCTCTATTAATTACAATGATCACGTTTTTGTAATTTTGTTTTATTAAATGATAACTAGAACTGATTTTATTAATGATTGAAGTTGCGAGTTGACAGGTCGTGGCGAGCTTGCAAGCGCCAACACACCGGCCGGCGACAACAATCAACCAATCTCTGCGACTTTGATTCTAGTTTGAATATTTGTTTAACTGAAAAAAGTTTGTGATCAAAAATTAAGTTAATTAATAAGGAATCGATCTATCAGATCAGTTTTGCCGATACGAGTCAAAAATTCATGTAATTTAATGAATGAAAGTTGTCAACAAGGCTCTCGCCGTAACGTGCATGCGCGTCAGTTGATTGTCGCCGCAGACCGTTGGTTATAAATATGGGTAGATTTGCCTTTCCGGTCAGCTGATCTAATGAGACGTTACATCTGCCGCCCAAAATGAAATGGAACAAAAGCAATTTTGTGAAATTTCATTTTTATTCAATCTCGTATAAAAATAAAACAAGCCTCCTTTGGCAGTTATCACAATGATTATTTTATTTCGCTATCAACAGTTGAAATCACAGGTGACCATATATATACATATATATATATATATATATATATATATATATATATATATATATATATATATATATATATATATATATATTTATTCATTTATTATTATTATTTTTTTTTTATAGTTTTTTTTTCTTTTTCTCAACAAAATGAAACTTCTGATTGGATATAACGACGATTATAAAAATAGGTAGGTATCATTAAAAAAATAAAGTTAAACAAAATTTAACATCTCATCCGTCTGAAGGTAGCCCGCTGATTGCTGGATCCTCTACCCGGTGTTTGGTTCCCTTTTTTTCTACTCCGCGAACTCAAAAGAAGTAAAGTCCCGGTCCAACTCATTCTCCATTTCAATTTTGTCTCCCAACTTCCATTCCCTGCACTTTCTTATTTTCACCTGCTTTTCCGCCTCTATCGCGATTTGCCTCCTTTTCTCCTGCTCTATCTCCTTCGCTAGTCTCCTCGGTTCCATTTTCTTCTCCTCTTCTTCTTTCTTTTTTCTGTCTTCCTCTCTTCTTTTCCATGCCTTGCACTTCTCCTCCACAATTTCCTTCACCACTCCTTCCATCCTCTTCTTCAGGCCTGCCACATGTTCCTCTGCTGCCACTCTCTTCTCCAGGTTATATTGGCTTACTTTCAGCCCGTTCATCTTCTCATAGTACCTCCTTTTGAGGCACTTTTCCCACTCCTGTTCCCAGTGTACCGGAGCGTCTCTCAACCTCTGGTACTTCTCCTCCAACTCCTTTTTCTTCTCACTTACTTCGATTGGGCTGGCTCCCACCGGCTCTCTCGAAACTCCTGGGAAAGGCTCTCGCCTTTCTTCTCTTTCCTTTTCTCGTCTTTCCACTCTCTTCCTTTCCACTTTTTCTCTCCTGTCTTGTCTATTTTCTTCAAGTATTACTTTTGGCCCCAACCTATCCTTCACAGGAATCCTCTCCTGGACCATCCTCATTCCAACTCTCTCTCGATTTGGCACTCTATTTTCTTGTCCTCTCTCTTCCCTATCTATTTTCTCCCTTGCCTCCATCCTTCGCCTCTCTTTCTCCCTCTCGTCCAAATTTTTCCACGCTTTCAGCCCTCCAACCTTCTGGATCATTTCCTCCCTCGCTTTCCTTCTCCTCTCTTTCCTTTCTGGCCTCATCTTTTTTTTTCAGGAATTGGACCGGGACTTCTTTTTTTCTTTTCAGGTACCTCTGGATTCTGCAACAAACAGATGCAAATGCGATTTAAATCTCTCGGATAATACTTTTTAAAGCTTAAGCTATTAAACATTCCTCGCTCAATATCAGAATCAACATGTTTTAAAATAAAAGTACTTTTCCCGATCTTTTTCGCGATTCGGTAGGGACCTTCATAAACTTCTAAAAATTTGGCTATTTTTTTATCTGACTTTTTAGAGACCGTGTTGGCTCTCACCATCACTAAGTCTCCCTCTTGAAACTCATATAATTTGTGAGTCCTATTTAACGCTTCCGCCCTTTTTAACGCTTTTTTTCTTATGCGCTCTCGCGCCATCATCAACTTCTCTTCACTAGATAAACACTTTCTTTCATCTGGTGGCACTGTAAAGTATTTTTCCCACACTCTTGTTGGTTTTTCACCTAGTTGTAGTTCTTTTGGAGTAAACTCGGTCGTATCGTGATAAACTTCGTTCATACAATCTTCTATTACTGGGATCCAATCGATCCAAGTCGTATGTCGTGAGCTGATCAGCGATCTGAAGTAACGAGATAATTCTCGGTTCACTCTTTCCACTATGTTACCTTGTGGATGTCTTACCGATGTAAAAATCAGTTTAATTCCTTCGTCTTCTAACTTCCGTTGCCATTTCTCAGCCATAAATTGAGTACCTTGGTCGCAGAGGATTTTTTCTACTTTTCCATACGTTGGAATGTAATCATTGAATATTCTGTCAATTGTTGCAGCTGTTGTCGCTCTTTTCATTGGATATAGCTTTACAAATTTCGAGAATGCATCAATCGTAATCAAGATGTACTTCATTCCAGCTCTCGCCGTTGGAAGTGGGCCGTAAAAATCAATTGACAGGATTTCTCCTGGTTTTGTTGGGGTCAAACTTTGCATCTCAGCAAACATAGTTTGATTACTGACTTTATTTCTCTGACATGAGTCGCAAGTGGCTATCCTCTGTCTTACTTGTTTGTGTAATTTTGGAAAATAAAAATCCTCTTGAATTAGTTCAAAACATTTCTTTGCTCCGATGTGCCCATAGCTTTCATGACATTCATCAATAAAATTTTCCAGAATTTCTTCTGGCAGGTAGGCCTTGCAGCCCTCCTTTGTCTTTTTGTATAAGATTTTGTCAATCATTTTATAGTTATCAGTGGGGTTTGCTCTTATCACTGCGATTCTTTCATCTTTTTCTTGCCACTCGGCCAAGTCTTTCAACTTGTTACCGAGATCTTTTGAGATTTTTCCCGCTAATTTATTTATAATAATTGCCCATCCTTTTCGTTATCGTCCATGCCAGGGTACTGTCGACTCAAAACATCTGCAACTACATTCTTCTTTCCTTCACAGTGCTGTATTTCTAAATTGTAGTCTTGGATGCTTAGAATCCATCTTGAGAGTCTTGCGTTCAACAATCGACAGGATTTCAGAAAGGTTAGTGATTTGTGATCAGTATACACAACAATTTTAGCTCCCAGTAAATAGGTTTTGAATTTCTCCAAAGACCAAACAATTGCCAACAGTTCTTTTTCAGTGGTCGTGTAAACTATTTCGGCGCCTTTCAGCGTTCGGCTTGCAAAGGATATCACACCTTCTTGTCCATCTTCATCGATTTGGGATAGCACAGCTCCCAAAGCTCGATCACTAGCGTCTGTTCTCAAGATGAAAGGTTTTCCAGGAAGTGGGTATTTTAACATGACATCTTCAAGAAACAAGTCCTTTACTCTGTTGAATGCTTCTTCTTTACTTTCATTCCATGTCCATTCAGTCTTATTTCTAATTAATTCTAGCAAAGGAATGGTTTCTTCCGCATGTTTGCTCGTAAATTTTGAATAAAAATTTACTGTTCCAAGGAAACCTCTCACCTGTTTCGGGTTTTTCGGTCTTGGAAATTCTTTAATCGCTCTGACTTTGTCTGGGTCTGGCATTATTCCTTCAGTTGTCAATATATGCCCCAGAAATTTAATTTTCTGTTAGAAAAACTTTGATTTCTCAAAGCTGAGGGTGATTCCTCTTTGTTCAAAGCGATCTAGAATTTCTTCCAGATTCTCAAAGTGCTCTCCCATCTCCTTTGATAGCACTAGGATGTCATCAACAAACTGGAGCAATTTTGTTTGTAAATTTTGTGTTACAGTGTCCATCCCTCTCACAAGGGCTGCGGTACTGATCTTTGTACCGAATGGAACAACAACAAACTCATAACAATGACCATTATACATGAAAGCAGTGTATTTTCTTGATTCGGGGGCTAACTGCACTTGCCAAAAACTGCTAATCATGTCAAGTCCTGACATGTATTTGACTCCATGACACCTTTGAAACAAAGATTCGATTGTTTCCATTGTTTCATGGTCGTGAATTAAAAATTGATTCAAGTTCCGAGCGTCTAGACACAAACGAATTTCTCCGTTGCTCTTGATGACGACAACCAGAGGATTCAAATGAGGACTTCGTGATCGTTGAATCACCCCAAGGTCCAGCATCCTTTCTATTTCTCTGTCAACTCTTTCTCTGTATTGCATGGGTACAGGGTAATTTCGAACGACTTTTGGACCTTCCTCAATAATTTTAAATCTGTATTCAAAGTTTGTGATTCTTCCAGGGCTCTTCCGAAAGACATTACGATGTCGCCAAATTAAATCTCGGAAAGCTTGTTTTTCTTCGTTGTTTAACATGTCCATCGATTGAATTTTTTCATCAAGTTCTTCTTTGGTTAATTCATCTGTTTGATAATTTTAGGTTAGCTGATTTATCCCCTCATCTGTGTCTGGTTCAAATCTCAAACCGACAGTTACTTCTTTCTCATCCGTGTAAAGTCGAATTAGATCTCCTCGGAGACTGATTCCACCTTTCAGTGCTTTCATCAAGTCAATTCCGATGATCATTGTATGTTGTAAATTCGGAACTACAACTAAAGGGTGTTCCACCTGCATTTCTCCGATGTTCATTTTTGCAAAGACTTGCTTTCTTATTTTTATTGGCCGCCCCCCAGTTGCTCCCACCACTGTGAAACCTACAATGGGTAGGCTGGGAAATTTCTTGAATTTCTTCAAGTTTTCGGCATAAAAGCCTTCTTGAATGCAGGTGATCTCACTTCCTGTATCGACTAGTGCTGTGACATTTAGCCCTACAATTTCCACGTTCATTTTTGGACAAAAGTACTTTTTCTTTTGTTCTTTCGCTAGTTGTTCATTCATAAGTTCGTTGATACTAATTGTTTTGATTTCGATTGAGTCCTCTTTCTCACATCCACCTGCGTTGGTTTTTACTTCAACAATTTCTGTTTTGCAGGACTCACTAGCCAACGCAGGGTTTTTTAGTTTTTTTGATATGCTTGTCGGAGCATTTCTTCCACTGCACTTTCTTCTTCTCGATTTCTCAAGATTTCTTCTTCTTCGTTAATCTGGACCTCATTTACTTTTCCCTGATCAAAATGTTTCCCAACAATTTGATTGGGGTTGTTGCCAGTTCCTTGCTGAGGTTTTTCCTGGTTGTACTGTCCTTTGTTATTATTGTTTGGATAGCCCTGGTAGTTGTTGTGAGGGCGATATCCATGGTAACTATTTCTATTATAATTACCATTTTGTTGGTAATTACGATTTTGATAGTTGTTCTGGTGACCTTGAAGAGGGTAATTTCTTCCCTGTTGTGGTCCTTGAAATTTTGAATTATTCTTGTTGAAGTTTCCATTTTGACTGGGGTTATTGTTGTTAAGATTTCTATCGAAATTGTTGCTGCTTTGATTTGGCCTTTTAGCGTTATCAATTTGTTTTAATAATTTCAAGAAATCGTCTATAGTTGTGACTAAACCGAGCATCGCTACCCTTTGGATATCTACAGGGAAATGTCGTGACAAGGATTGAATGATTTCTCGATCACTTGGTGGATTGTCCAAATATCGCACCTTGTTTAGAATTTTTCTCGCATATTCCACTCGATTCAGATTTCCAGTGGGTTGATGTCGGCCAAGCTCTAAGTCTCTTTTCACTTTGTGCTGGGAGATTTGATCCCAATACTCGTCCTTGAACTTCTGTAAAAAGTCGTCCAAGGTAACAATCTCTTCACATACAGAGTGCCACCAATCGTTTGCTGGTCCTTTCAGACTTGTGCTAATAGCATGTTTTAAACTCCATCCTGTCAATTGGAGGGTAAGGCAGTAATTTTCCACTTCCTTCATGTACCTCACGGGGTTGCCTTTCCCTTCGAACACAGGTGGAGAGATTTTTCCAACACTAAGTTGTCCTCCAAGGGGTGTTGTCGCAGTGGTGTCCAAGAACCCTCTCTTGGTTAATAGTGTGACATCTTGTACGCACTTCTTGGTGGTTTCCTGTACTTTTTTCGTTATATTTAGCAGTTGTGATTGATCTTGGACCACCTGGTTGACCAGATCGCCTGTTTCCACTACTCTCTTTTTCATTTCCTTGTAGTCGGTGTGAAGGATATCCTGGTTATCTTGTAGAATATCGCATCTCTCGTGTAGATTTGGAATTTCTTTCTCCACCATGTTCATTCTCTCCACGAGTTTACTAATCCTCTGACTTATGATCTTTTGCTTCTCGTACAGCTCTTCTATCATCCTGGAATGGTTCATTTTTCCTTCTCGTGTTCTGCCGTCCAGTTGAGAATCACTCCCCAACCTTCTCAGCCTCGTGTTCGTGTTCAATTTATTTCTCACTCTATCACTTTCAGCACTTCTTTCTATCAAATTTTCACTGTTTCCTTCGGCTTCCACCTCTGTTACAGTGATAGCTGGGCTTTCAACCAACTTATCGTCATCTCTTTCATCAGCCATGTTCATGAAATTTGGTCCCTACCTTTCAACTATCGAATTAACGAATTAATCAATTAATTAATCGAGATGATAGCCTGTTCTGTTTTAAATCGAGCCCCACGTTGGGCGCCAATGAGACGTTTCGGTCTTTTTTAAAAAAAAGATTATATAAAAAAAAATTGGAACTATATATATATATAAAAAAAAATTGACAAATTTTTATTTTTATTTGTGGTGTTGAGCTGGCTCAGTTATGCTTCACGGCCAGCTTCAAACACTTTTTTAATTTTTATTTTGATTTTGATAAATTTTGATTCTAAAGTGGAGCTCTATTCGCTTATTGCAAAATTAATCAAACTATTAAATTATTTTAATGACATTTAATGTTATTCGGATTTTTGGATAAGACTCTTTGATTTAAACAAAAGACTGAACGTTTCATAAAAAAAATTAACCAAACCAAAGTATTTTATCTTGAATTTATATTCTTGAATATGGACAAAACAAACAAACAAAAAAAAATATAAATTTTAAGAAAAAAGTGGGTTCCCGACCCGAACAAGCCCTATTTCACTCAATTAATTAATCAATAATTCATTTAATTTGGTTTTATAAAAGAAAAAAAAATATTTTAAAAAACTATAAAGCTCTCGAATTTCTCCTTGAGCTTCAAAATTATTGCTTTCGAATTTCTCCTCGAGCAGTTTTGTTTTTGATTTGAAATGATAAGCTCTCGAATCTCTCCTCGAGCTTCTTCTAACTGATCAAGTATGGCTCTCACCAAAACTGTCAGTTTTATCTAATTTTAAATTAATTTTAATTAATTTAAATTTTGATTTAGAAATAAAATGAAATAATAAAAAAAATTAAACGAGAACGAAAATGATTTAATAAAGAACAGAAAGAATTGAAAAAGAAATTCGACAATTTAAAGAAAGAACGACTTTGACAGCTCTGCTCAAAGTTTGCACCAAGAGCGCCACCTAGCTGTCGCCTTTTTAAAATGAAAGAATAAGAATTGATCGCGACTTTCGCCTTGATCTAAACTATTACCTTTGTTAGGCTTTCGCCTTTGACACAAAATCCTCTTCTCCGTAGCCTATTTGAGGTTATCCACCTGGGGCACTGGAAACTTTTGATCGCGCGCGTGACACACTCGGGAGGGTTTTTTCAGCACGGTCTCTTAACCGCAAGTGAAGATTTTGGCCACCTAGCCCACTATTGTGCCTTTTCGGTCGACCTCAGCGCACCAATAGTGAGCGAGGTGGCCAATTCTCAGAATTCTGCACGATTGTGCAGCGTTTCCCTTACTTTGCTCCCGTCGACCAATCAGAGCGCCGCTCGCACTTTACCGTGCCAATCAGAAAATTAGAAATGAAAATTTTTTTATTTTTAATTGAATTAAATAAAACAAAGTATCAAAATTCTTTATTAATTACGCTGATCACGTTTATGTAATTTGTTTTATTAAATGATAACTAGAACTGATTTTATTAATGATTGAAGTTGCGAGTTGACAGGTCGTGGCGAGCTTGCAAGCGCCAACACACTGGCCGGCGACAACAATCAACCGATCTCTGCGACTTTGATTCTAGTTTGAATATTTGTTTAACTAAAAAAAGTTTGTGATCAAAAATTAAGTTAATTAATAAGGAATCGATCTATCAGATCTGTTTTGCCGATACGAGTCAAAAATTCATGTAATTTAATGAATGAAAGTTGTCAACAAGGCTCTCGCCGTAACGCGCATGCGCGTCAGTTGATTGTCGCCGCAGACCGTTGGTAATAAATATGGGTAGATTTGCCTTTCCGGTCAGCTGATCTAATGAGACGTTACACAGCAGACCTTTCCAATTAACAAGAACCCTACGACTTTTACCACGCCCTTTTTTATCCAAAACTTTATTGATTTTTAAAGCTCGCGAAGGTTTTCGCAGACCCACGCTACTGAGTTCTTCTTTGTAGAATATACCGTCTACTAACTCGCCGTTCAGGTCAGCAAGCTCGTATACGATAGGGTTTCTGTCATCCGATATACGACGGATGTAAAACGCCTCTTCGGTCCAGCCTGATTGCGAACCTTTCTGGAACGCTGTTTTTGCGGTACTGATACGAACGATATCGCCAACGCTGTATTTAACTTTCTCGGGTCGAATCAGCTGCTCTCTCTGACGCAGAATCTCTCGAACTTTTGCAGCATTGTCGATCGTGACGCTTAGAGGGGTTGCACGTATCGTTCTGTGATAAGAATGGTTATACGCGTCAACGATTTTCGGCAGCACGTCTATGTACCTCCGTCCTCTTGTGTAGGCGAGGTATCTCTCGATTCTGCTGTGCAAAGACCTGATACACCTTTCCGCGACGGCGCACTTGACTGCGGGGTTACGCGCAGTCCTAAACTTGATGCCATTTTTTTGGAGGAGAGCCTGAAATTGCGAGTTTACATATTCTTTTCCGCGGTCAGACTGGACTTGAAGAGCCATACGCGGTCTGCTGCGTTTTAAAATCTCGCGGAAGGCCCCGACCACAGACTGAGCTGTTTTATCCTTCATCGGCTGGACCCATAAATATTTGCTGAAGACGTCAATCACCAGTAACAGAAACGAGTAGCCGTCGTTGTAACTTTTTAGACCTGTCATTTGGATAAGATCGGTTCCCCAGAGATCATCCGGGTTGTCCACCGAATACATCCGATGTCTAAACTTTCTTATTACAGATCTGTGTTTGTTGTAGACAGTCTGTTTGTCCAACCATGTCGATACAGTCTCTCTGGGTATCTTTCTCGCTGATGTGTCGGTAAGCAACCGGCGTTTGCCTGCAAACCCAGCGACTTGTGACGGTTCGTAATAAATTCTTTTCAAAACGTTGGTAGCCATTACTTCAGGCGAGACCAAGACGTTCCGGTTTGCCTTCGCTTACGACCGTTACCGCTCTGATACGCGTCACTGTCCTCGGAAAAGCTCGACGCAGGGCGAGCCGACGATCCGGAAAGACTTGGGAAGTGTCGGTACCTTGAGGGTGTAGCCTGACTGCCCAGGTTGTGCAGCGATCTTGTTCCCGATGAACTCCTGCGGTATGTTCGCCTCTTTGAGGAGAATTGCAAACTGATGACGACCAGGAGGGTTCGACGTTTTTCTTGACCTCATCGCCTCGTTGACAAGGTCGACAATATTGGAGCTCGGTACTTTTCCCCCATTAATTGTGACCGTTCCATGCTCGTCCCATGTGAAAATGTTCTGTGGAAGTTTGTGCAGTGCTTGCAACAGCTGTCTAGCTTTAGTCTGATATCTGCTAGGGACCGTAGAGAGAACGATATCTTCTGATATCTGAGAAGCCATTTTTTCAGCCGCTTTTTCTGCACCATACGCCCTAGGGGTAGCCTCTTCATTTTCGACATTTTTTGCCGACAGAAAGCGAACGAGCGCCTGCTGAAACTTTTTCCACTTTTCCGAGTCGTTAATGTTTTTCAGGTCAAGTATGTCGCTCAATTCCGAATCAACTCTGGTAACGGGCGTTCCAGGCGTCTGTACGCTGTGCCTGTTTTTTTGCTCGGCCGCATCCTCCATCTTCTCCAGATGATTGCGCGAGACTAGTACCAGTTTTCTTGCATGTTCCATTTTATCAACCTATTAAGGTTCCTGTCAAGATGAATGCAATAGCCGATAGAAGGGGAATCAAAAATCCTGCTCCTCTCTGTACGATGAACCGCCTTTTGCGGGTCAGCGAGATGTCGCTGCTCGACAATTTTAGAAGATCCTTGGCGTACCTGCGTAACTTCCGTTTGTCTCCGCTGCTGATAGCCACGTTACCGTTAAGTGTGTTGAGCGAGCACTCGCAGATCGACCGAATCAAGCCTGTATCTGCACGTCTAAGAATCGCCAGACGCTGGTCTTTAGGAAGGTGAATCAACGCCCGTAGGATTGCGGCGTTACGTTCGCTTACAGGTCTTCGCTTTACCATCGCGATTGGTGAACTGGTACGTACGATTCGGAGGCCTCGGTTTTTATCGGATTTTCGACAGGTACGTAAACATAGTGGAACTCGTCATCGGGAAAAATGCTTGTGCGCAGACGACAGTTTTCGGGCGTCGTCTGCTTCAGATCAAGCAGAAGGTAACCGAACGGCCTGCTTGTCGCGTCGAAGTAGGCCTCTTGTAAGAACTTTGGATTTTCGGGACAGATCTGTCTGGCTAGATGTTAAACCTGGGCACGGTCCCGAGGGTTCTTGAAAAGAACCATGTAGTTTGTATTGAGCGAGATGTCACGCTACCCGCTACCTCGATGGAACATGTTTTGCGTGATAAACATAACGCTCAAATTTTTATGGTGGCTACCCTTCGTGAACAGATCGACCATAACGTTGGCCGATGCCTCGCGCATGAGCTCGTCCACTATGATGAGTTTTGTTTTTTCAGGGTCGTTCGAATAATCGCTGCTTTGAGGGAGGCCTTCCTTGAACTCGATATCTTTCCCAAGCTCCGTATACGCAGGCTGCCATTCGCCATAATAAAACAGAATCCTGTCGAATTTTCTGTCGAAAATCTTGGTCTCGTATTTCAGACACTTTTTGACAAATTCGGTTTTCCCAGAAGATGTCGGGCCACATACCGTCGCTGTGAACGGATGTTTGAACGGTAGAATCATTATCTTCACTTGAGCTGTTTTGTCAGGGTCCTAATTTTATAGAGAATCATTTTCTGTCTCCGTAACCCCATTGACCGAATCCGTAGGCCGAACTGGACGATGACGATGATGAGATCGTGGACGAGTACGATAACGACTTGTTGTCATACATCGATTCGTCTTTATAACTTCTGTAAGTCTTGGCTTGAACAGTTTTTCCAAAATTGTCATCGAATTCAATTTTCTTTTTACAGCTCTACGAACAGCCTTTGGATACGCTGTTCGGACTGTAGGAACCTCTGTTGAAAGGATTTTTCAAAGAGCTCATCCTGACATGTGTCGGGTGAATGACACGACTTTGAGCGCTCCACGCTTTTATTCATCTCTCCCACCCTCTCTAGTTTTTCAAAAAACCGTTTTTAGGTAAACCATAAACGTAAACGTAACCTAGACTGAAGTCGAAGCTTGTAGTCGATGTCGACTTTGAGTCGTCATTTTTGTAGCTCTGATACGACTGTCCGTGACAATTATTGCTGGAGTCATCAATCTCGGACATTTTTTTGCAGCCCCAGGAACAGCTGTTCGATTTGCTGTTGGGACTATAGGAATTGTTTTTGAAAAGTTTCTTGTAAGAGCTCATAGTGACAGACGTTTGCTGAATGAGCATTTTCTTGCTTACGTCAAAGTTTTATCTCTATCCCCCTTCCTCTTTACACGGTTTCAAATATCTTGTAAACAAAAATTAAGTGTGCAGCGTCATATGAAATTATTTTTTTTATTTTTTTTATTTTTATCTGACCTTGGAAATAGTAAAAGCTAGGGACGGGTTACAGCAATTGAAAACAGTATGTAGTGAAAATCGTTTTATTGATATTGATATTGACGCCGGTATTATATGGTTACATCATTATTCGCCGCCGACATCTGCTCCTCGTCATACAGAATCATTTCGCGACAGACGATGGCGAAAATTATATCGGAGCGCATAAAGTCGGTAAACGATGACATGTACTCCTTGACAACCGTCAAAGGGTCGCCAGAGCGCGCGCTGTGCCTCAACTTCTTCACCTGGTCGTAACAGTGGTCGATAGCGCTGCTGTAGTACTCCAAGAAAGATAACCACTCCGTTATGCAGGTCGCAAGACGCATCAGTCCATCGAACGTGACCTTGTGCATGGCGATCACCGACACTCTGCCAAAATCTGTGAAAATAATGAATAGTTTACTAATGGTGTTTTTCTACGCTTCTATTATTATTCTGAACAGCAATAAACTTACCGTCATAGGCCCTTAGCGTTACCGCTGGTCGGGTGTAGGAGGTCTGCGCAAGCAGCGAGAGGCGTTGTGAGATCTGAATTTCAGGATCGCACTGTAGACCATCGAGATGCGCTAGGAGACGACTCTCGTTCTGCTTCAGAGCTGACCATTCTTTCGGCGTCAGTCTGACTCCTAGCCAGACAGCCCCGCAGATAACGACCTCGGGTGTCCAGTAACCGTTGCTCTGAAGTGGCAGACCGGCGACTGCGAATTTTGATCGCAATTTGTTTAGAGGGTACGCGTGTGCCGCGATGAGTTCGTCCACTACCGGCTTCATGGTGCTTTTACTTCCAGTGAAATGACCTTTGCCTTCCTGTTTTTTTCTGTTATAATGTACTGTGAAGGAGGTGCTCCCCTTCTTCACACATTTGCCGCTCTCCCTCCAGGACCCATCTACGTACTCGAAGCGCGCAATTCAGCGCGCACCGAAAATTTTTGTTTTTCGCGTGATAGGCGCACTTTCCACTGACAGGAGGCATCTTCTCGAAGGAGGGGTTCCTCAAATCGGTTGTCAGGTTGACGACAGGGGAGTCCAGAATCGATACCAGGAAATCCCACTTTTTTTCACCGCGCGTGTAGATGACGTCCGCGTTCTTCGTGATTTTTTCCAGCTGACAGATGACCAGCTTCAGATCCGATGTTCCTCGAAACCAGCTCAGGCCGTGATGATTGTGCGTTACCCAGTCGTTTTTTACCCTGGTCGCATGCGTCAAACCGTTTTGAGAAATTGCAGGTTTCACGATCCAGTGAGCTAGTGACAAGTCATCGCCTAAAGAAACCACTGCTACTTCCTTTGGTACGAACAAGTTCTCGTTGTCCGTGAATCCCTGCATATCTACGACGTACTTCATGGTTCCTTTATCGTCTACAGACTGATGAACCGATTTCGTGTATTGTTGTTATACCTCTAGAGTGAAATTCGAGCTCTTTTGGCCGACGGTGCGGCGTCATCAGAGGTGACGTCATCATACGTGTCTGTGCCTGTTATCCCCTCTTTCCAGACAATTTTGTACAGGTCACACATTGTCTGTCTAAGTTCCAAATTTATCGCGTAACGGGTCATCTTCAAACTGTTCCCTGTTATTTGCTGTTTGATGCGATCGATACACTCGTCCAGATTAAACAGATCAGCTTCCACATCTCGTATCGTCTCGTAACTTATCATCGTCGGGTAAGGCATAGCGTCTCTCATATCAGACATAAAACCTTCGATTCTCTCAATCATTTCCTCTTCGAGACGGGTCAAAGCATCTTCCAATGACCTGGTATCCTCGTGACATTTTTTTGCACGGGCGCTGAATGAATCCGTCACCCACCCGTTGAAAACATTAATCGCTTTGAGAACTTCCGTGTAAGTAGGCATCTCTCGTGTGTTTAATTGTTGACCCGTGACGGTTGAACAAACTAGGTATTAAAACAGCCAATGTACTTTAACGATCTCTTTGCATTGTCAGCGATCCCCACCGGCTTCTAGATATCAGATTGCACTTTGACATGTCAGAGCTTGTCGCATACCTCTACATGATTAATACGAGCATGACTACGTCTTTTTATCATTATCAAAAATGGATCGACAGGAAGCAGTCGCTTGTCTCAGCGGGCTCATCCTGTACATCCTGCCTCACAACCGCCGTCTCAGCAGCTCGCTCGAGACGCGATTTATAGAGGTTGGCATCCCAAGCACCGAAACGGTTGTACGTAAAATCAAGTACATTCTGAGCGGATTGACAATCCGTGAAATTGTACTTGCGTACAAAAAATCATGTTTCTCCAGCCTCCGTCTCAAGTCTATCGTCTTTGAGGAATTACGCAGGCGTCCGGTTAGTCCAGGCGACGCTATGTGCAGCATTTACAACGAATGTTCAAAAGCTTGTGGTAAGTCGTAGTTTAACCTTTCTTCAAAACTCCTGAGGTTTATAAAAAGTTACAAAAAAATATTTACAGATACGTTAAAAAAATTGAATGACAGCTTTGACGCTGCGTTTGAAAACATCTCGGCGTCGCAGTGAAAGGAAGAAGCGCCGTTGGGGCAAGAGGCGTGGCAGGAAAAAGGCGATCAATTCGATGACGGTCTCGATGACGAATTTGCGGCTATCATAGTGGAGGGGCAGCTAGCTGCGGAAGAGGCGCCGAAGCGACAAAGCGGTGGGTTAAGGGGCTACACCTAGCACTGTCGAGAGTCTGGACACCTTTGAAATCGTCTCCGACACAAGACGTTATTACCGGCAATTCAAAACCTATGGTCGCGAGGTAACCATAAAGTTACGAAAACCGGTACCATTGGACATCATGAGGGGTACCATGCAGAAAGCGTTTGATGAATTACACTCTACACTGACAGCCAGCTACCTAGAGGGTGACTACGTAGGCTTCTCATGCCGATACTCATCATTCACACGCGGAGACGTCGGGATCTCCTTCAGGCCTCTACGCGACTCCGATAGCGATCATATAGCAGGTCTCATCTATAGCGTCGCCCAGAGCAACGACGGTTTCGATATCGACGAGGAACTAGTCATTAGCTGTGCTATTGTAGAGGGCGTGCACGGCAGAGGGTGCGTTAAACTGGCTCTTAATAGTGTCAAGAAAAGATCTATTCTCTCAATAAACAATGATGATAACCTATGTCTTCCGCGTGCACTCGTTGCTGCGATGGCCTATAAACTAAAAGGATCCGATCGTTCAGGCGACAAGCACAGGCTTTGGCAGAAGCTCAGGCTTCCGAGGGTCGCTCAGAAAACGGCTGCTCTGCACCTTGCCCGTAATGCAGGCGTGGTCATACCTGCAGGAGGATGTACCCTCAACGAGCTACAGGCGTTCCAGACATTCCACACTCATATGGGCACAGCTATCGTGGTCCATACTTGGAAGACTTTAGGTAAAAAGGGCAGGAAACCTTTTTGTGACGGTCGTCCTGAAGTCTTGAGAGAGTTCGGAAAGGTCGTTTATACTTTAACGATTCTTTATCGCGAGGACCACCGTCACTTTGAGCCTGTATTGAATATTGTCGGTGCTCTCGGGGTTAGCAGTTATTGTACCGATTGTAATCATGGTTACATGGTACAGGGCTCCCATCGTTGTTATAAAAAATGTCCAAGGTGTTACGCAGACGTGCGTTGCGAGCTCTCGTCGAAGATCAGATGTAAAGACAGTCGGAGGTATTTTTACGGCGAAAATTGCTTCGCGCGACACAAAGAGACAGGATCTCTCACGAAATTTGAGAGTGTGTGTAACGCTATTAGGTTATAAAGCGATCGCATGAAAAAGTTAGACGGCAAAAAGGAACATAGGTGTGGTTTCACAAAGTGTACAATCTGTAAACGCTTTGTAAACGATCACGAGCACCTATGTTACATGCAGCCCTTGAAAGATGAGGATGCTAGGAGAAAAAAGAAGAAAACCTACCTTTTCGTTTTTTACGACTTTGAATCACGACAAGACACGCTTTTTGAAGGTTCGGAAACAGCTTACGAGCATGTACCGACACTTGTGTCACTCAGCAGTTCTGCACGAAATGCGCGGACGACCCCGACATGTCTCACTGGTGTTCGGTGCGTCACTTTCGAGAACATATTTTTTCATCAGATCCTGTTGCTGAGTTTTGCTCTTACGTTCTAAGACCTAATACAACTTTCTCAAAAATAATTTGTATCGCTCACAATAGCTCGGGGTACGACGCCGCCTACATATTGCGTTTGATCATCGGAAAATACCGTGAAGAACCGGCTCTTATTCTAAACGGTACGAAAATCATCCAGATGATATACGCTAATAAGATCGTTTTCATCGACAGTCTCAATTACTTTCACATGCCTCTGAGCAAGCTTTCAAAAACGTTTGGTTTCGCGGAGGAGAAGGGATGGTTACCCCACCTATACAACACTCTTCAGAACCAAAAATATACGGGCCCCCTACCCTGTAAAAAATTCTATTCCCCTGAATGTATGAGTGCCGAAACTTATGAGGAGTTTTCGGAGTGGTACGACGATCTTCGTTCGAAGAATTACGTGTTCGATTTTCAGGAAGAGATCGTTTGTTATTGTAAAATGGATGTAACCATTCTGAGACTGGCGTGTCACGCTTTTCAAAAAATTTTCTTAGACATGGGTCGTGTCTGTCCTTTTACGGAAGCTTGCACGATCGCTTCAGCGTGCAACAGGATGCTCAGAAAAAACTTTTTAGCTGAAAACACGATCGGTTTGATACCTCAGGGCGGTTACAGATTAGCTGATCGTCAGTCGGCTATCGCCCTGAAATGGCTCGCATGGCGGGAAAAAGTTGACGGTGTTAGGATCCAACACGCAGCCCGAGGTCGAGAAATCCGCCTGACGGTCGGTGTACTAGTTGATGGCTACGTTGCATCAACTCGTACCGCTTATAATTTCATGGGGTGTTATTTCCATGCTTGCCCAAAATGCTTCGAGTCTAAGCGCGAAAAGAGGGTTAGCTCCGGAAAAGGTGAGAATCATAAACTCCTCCCCAGTTTGGCTGAACGCTACGAGCGCACGTGTAATATTTCCGAGCGAATCAGACGCGCGGGTTACAATCTTATCGAGGAGTGGGAATGTTCGTTCCGCTCGTTTTTGAAAAACAATGCCGAGACGGCGGCTTACATCGAGTCGTGTGATAAGTCCACGATCGAACCTCTCAACCCCCAAGACGCTTTTTTCGGCGGTCGTGTTGGAAACATGACCACGTTTCACGAATGTAAGGGTGACGAAAAAATCATGTACGCTGACATAAACAGTCTGTACCCTTTCGTGAACAAGTATGGGGTCTATCCAAAGGGACACGCGACTGTATACGTAGGTGAGGACTGTGAACAGCTGACCGGTAAAGATATCTGTCTGGATAGAGTCGCGGGTCTTGTAAGCTGTCGCTTCCTACCACCTCGGCGCTTGTTACACCCCCTTTTACCCGTGCGTATGAACGGTCGGCTTCTTTTTCCTCTCTGTCGGACTTGTGCTGAAACAAGCAGCCTCACGGCATGTCTGCACAGCTCTGAGAAAGACCGCTGGTTCGAAGGGACTTATGTCGTCGATGAGCTACGGTACGCGGTGCGCCTGGGTTACAAAATTATGCGCGTTTTTGAGATCTGGCAATACGAGACGACACAGTATAACAGAGAAACAGGCGAGGGTGGTCTTTTTACGATAAAACAAGAGGCGAGCGGTTTCCCTGGAGACTGTGTTACTCAGGAAGACAAACTAAAGTACGTAGAGGGGTATTTAGAAGCGGAAGGGGTCAAACTCGATATAGAAAAGGTTGTTAAGAACCCCGGACTACGCGCTGTAGACTTTGTTTAAATTCAATGTGGGGTAAAATGGGGCAGAGAGACAATTTACGACAGACCAGAATACTAACAAGCTGGTCAGAGCTGATCTCTCTTCTGACAGAACCTCGGGTCGCCATTCACGGGTTCTTACCTATCAACGAAGACGCTTTAGCCGTATCTTATGACCATATTAACGAAGCCGTCGAGGTTTCACCAACTACAAACGTTGTACTAGCCTGTTATACAACAGCTCAAGCTCGTCTCAAACTGTACACCTATCTAGAGCAGTTGCAAGATCGCGTTCAATATTTTGATACAGACTGCGTCATTTATACTTTGAAACGGGGTGATACTGATATCAAAACAGGTCCCTAATTAGGCGACATGGTGTCAGAACTGTCAGAGGGGGAATACATCAAAATGTTCTGCAGCATCGGTCCAAAAGCGTACGCATTCACAACACGTAATGTCAATAACGAAGATGAAAAAATAGTCTGTAAGATAAAGACGTGTGTATGAATTATGGTAACCGTGATAAGATTAATCATAAGATCATCGAGCAGTTTGCGAAAGGTCTGCGAACAGAACCTGTCGTGCTCGAATCCGACGCTATCCGCCGTACACAGTTTTATGAGCTTGTGACGCGTAAGGAACCAAAATCGGTCCGTATGGTCTTGAAAAAGGCAAGACCACATGATAGATTCTATTCAAGGCCTTTCGGGTACACTAGTGATTCAGACTGAATGTAGAAATGTAATTTTTTATAAAATAAAAATCCCTCATATTTAAAAACGTTATTTTATTCATACCCTTACCTTCTTTCGAGTGTCTTACACACAAAACACCGCGTATCAAATCTTTGTTAATCATCGGAAGCGCTCGGACATCATCGTAAAACACCACGCACTTATAAACCCTTTCATACTCACTGCCTGACCAGTTCCTCTACGAAACTAGTCACGAACAGGTCATGTTTCTTTCAGGAAAATGATGTCTACCGGTCAGGTACAGACACTTCCTTACCGACGAGCGAAAAATATTATTTTAATATTTTTTGATGACCAAGCAAAAAAATCTGACGTCATCGTACATGATAAAAAAGAACGGTTATGCACTGTAGTGTATATATTACTACTGATATATGTTAAAGGGTTGGAAAAAAAATTATTTACAACAGCTTCTGCAAAAGCATTTCAGTACAATTGACACGATGGAAATTGATTGTCCTAAATTAAAAGCAATAAGTTATAAAAGAAATATAAAGTGCAGTTTTCATGAACATCTAGATAAAAAGTTTAATTGTGCGCTCGATAATGTTAAAAAGTTGTATTTGTGGAGGAAGACAAAGAAATAGAACATTTTTTACTACTTTAATGGTCTACTTACTTTAGTATCCTTATCCCCTATTTTTTTAAGGGTGGAAAAATGCAGCTACGCACTGCCTGATAACCTGTTTCTTATGACAATTATCAGGTGCCTGTAGGAGTCAGTTTTAGAACTCATACCTACTAAAAACCTAAACCCTTTGGAATCGTAAATGGATTGGAAGATGAATTCATAGTTAGAAAGCGTATACTTAAATTATTTGTTTCATTTACTTTAAAATAACTCATAGAACTAACTATCTACATCCATCATATTGCTATTTCGTACTTTATACCCCCATGGAAGCGTATTAAAACTGTTTATCTGAAGGTTCCTTTTATCATCTTTAAAACTTAAACATATTTTTTCTTGCTTAATTGTGTAAACATTGTTTATCCTACTAACAATGACATTTTGTAATCGCGTCAAAACTTCTTCAGACATTAAACAGTTAACATAATCTTGAAATGTTATGTCTCTCAATGTAGAACCTTTTACTCCTTCGGCGCGCATTTTAGCTATTTCATCACCCAAAATTCTAAAACTATACATCTTTGATCGTAAGCCATAAAAATGTGTTATGATTTTACCATTCGATTCATCCTTCATAAGACCTAAGACTTTCATTTACAAGAGATATATTATACACATTATGAACATCATAGTCAGAGGTGTCAAACAAATGGATGTCACGTTTCATAATTTGATAAATATCAGGAACAATAAAATGATAAATAAACGAATCTGTATCTGTATAAAGCAGCTTAACTCTATCATAAAAATTATCTTTGAAATAGTTGTAATGGAATCTATACATAAAAATTTTTGATAAATCTAAAACTATAACGCCAGCATAAATTGGTTTATTAAACTAACATTTTCTGTTACTCATTCCAATAATCGCAAAGTCATCATCAATGATTTCACTGCTATGAAAGTTTGGTTTTGCAATTAAATTTTTTGCACCATAACGACCCCCCCCTCCCAATTGGTTTACAATTTTGACAGTTTTTTATTTATATACGTTCTCTATTAGTTCACCAAACACTCAATTATTCATCAATTTGTAAAAGTTTGTTCCAAATTCATTTTTTGCTTCTTTGCGTAAACCTGTATTTAAATCAATATATGTTTTTAGCCAAGGTGCCTGTTTGAATTGTAATACTCTATGTATCTTAATTAACTTGAGACCCAAACTGAGATACAGCATCAGATTTCTGTAGAGTAAAATGTATGTTTTTTTATCAAAAAGTGTTGTCAATAATGTTGGTAATTTACTTCCGGGTGGGGTGCTGTGTTCTGGAGCTAGAGGAAAATCTTTATGTTTACCTAATTTGCGTAAGGTAAATATTGCGACATAGCCGCGCCATAAAGATTATTAACGTAAAAATAAATAATATATGACTCTGATTTAGTTCGATCAAATTTTTCATTTATGTATCTATTGTTTGCTTTAGCATAACGGTTACTACATTGACTGATTCCACCTCTCATACCTTTTTCAAGGAATAACATTTTTTCTGGATCAGTAAAAAGTTCTAGTTCGATTGATGTTTTTTTTAACATTGCATCAAGAGCTAGGGCTGGTATTGTATAATAATTAAGAGGATCTAATTCATAACTTTCAAGAAAGCTACGTCGAAAGTTTTCAAAAATACGTGACAGCATGAATACGTCTGTAGATAAGTATAAATCGGAATTTTCTCTCAAATTTTTGATCTTAAAAGTGTTGAGCATGCTTATAATCATTATCTGAAATTCCACAATAAATTTATTTTGAAAAAAAGTCTGATTGTAATGGAAGAGTTATTTCAGTAAGTTTATCCCATGAATTTAGAAAATCATAGAAAAATACACCTTTTTTTGTACAAGTTTGAACTCATCATCAATTTTATAATGTTTACGAGTTATCATTTTATCTGAACTCTCGAGATAAAATGCTAATTTTTCAATACTACTAGACATGAACCTATAAGAGTCAATAAATCTCAACTTGACATTGGTACCATGAACTGACTTTGAAAAAGAAATGTATTTTTCCTTATTAAGTGGAAGCAATGAAACTTCGCCAGAAAAACATTTAACAAATTCTTCAATCAAAAAATGTGCATCATATCCAGATAAATTATGAAAACTATTGGAATAATATTAGAATCTTGATACAATAAGTTGCAACTTCTATGAGCATATCCTCGAATCGAACCATTTAAATGAGAATGTTCGCGTATTCATATATCGCTTGCAGAGAATGGTTTATTGCAAATATGACATAGTTCTGAATTGAATCTATTAATATTTTTCAAATCAAGATCATTCATTGTTTGAATAGTTTTTAGTTTTGTGTCTACAAAAAAGGCTAATTCATACATTTTGTTTGCAAACCATGTGATATATATCAATCTTTGAAAGTAAATCATTATAACTACACTTAACATAATTTGCAATACTGTAAGGTACATGTTTTTGATATTTAACACTATCCTTTGTTTCTAGTAACAGACATTCGATATCTGAATAGACAACAAAAGGAAATTTTTCAGCATATATGAAATTTTTAAATTTAAATTTCCCTCTTGAGGGATATTCATTCTACATTGTTTTTTGATATTGATTGAACAAAAATGGTAAACTGTCTGTTTTGCAATAGACTTATGATTTTGCATATCAATTTCATTTTCACTTGAATCCTCTCTGAAATTTTCATTTAAAACTTCACTTAAATCATTAGCTTCTTTATTCTCACTAGTATGAACTCGAGTTAAAAATAAATAAATCTTTTTACCATTTACATCATTTTTACTTCAATAAAAAGGAACAACATCATTTTTTTCATCATTTTTAGACCATAAACATTGATTGATAAGTTATTCAATTATTCAAATCTGTTGATATGTCTGAATTATGTTTCATATGTTTGAATTTCATTGGAAAATCAATATCATCATATTTTAGCACCGTGCTAAAGTGAGGGTATGCTGAGGTTCTATTTTTATTCCCTTTTGCAGGATGCAAAGCAGCTACAACTGACCACAAAAAGCAGTATGGATCATTATTTTTTATATTTAATACCGCTTTTTTGCTTTTTATGTGATCGGGTAAATCAGTGAATGTAGAGATTCCACCGCAAAGAGGTTTATACTTATTTATGCCGAACACTGAATGAACTATTTCTAATAAGGTCCAACCTGAACCTTGGTAGTCATCAGATTTAATTAATAAAACATTTTTTATATGATCGTTATACAACTTAATAAGATCAGTTGCTGGTGTAATTATGTTATTTTTTGTTTGAAAAGTTTTGTACTCTTCAACAGCAGGATCATTTTTGAAAATTCCAAACTTTCAATATAAATTCGCATTTATTTTAAAAAATTGATTTTTTAATAGATTTTTCACTCGCGAATTGAATGAATACTTGGCATCCTCTGAAAATGATGGAATGTCCTTATGCGATAAATTGATCACAGCACCTTATCTCATTCTACACTGAAAAACATTTTTTATTTTTTCCCAAATAACTCGATTTAACTGATTTTTTTTTCTCGCAGAGTATTTTTTGTTAACTGGTCTGGTTCTCAAGCGGCTAGTAGCAGCATCAGTTAAATTTCCTCCATGTTTAATAAGTGTTCTGAATTTTCAATTCATAAACTGCAGTATTCCAATCGTATTAGATATTTTGCGTTTTTCATGTACATTCAATAAATTTTAATCTCAATACTCATTCAAGTATTTAATATTACTCAGACCTTCTTTGTGCCATTTAAATGCATCATGCATTGTACATCCTTTTTAAAGGAGAGTATATCCACCTTCCATTGATTTTATTACATTTTTTAAGAATGCAGGATCCTTTTTGTTTGATTCAGTTAGATTCCTAGAAATTAAATCTCCATTAGTATAACAGTTCAACATATTTTTGCAGAATATTATTAATTATACATAAAGATTAAATAGTTACCTCAATTTACTTATATCGTGCACAAATGTTATCACCAGTTATTTAAATTTCACAATATTTTTTGTCACAACACTCTGATAACAAGCTATGAAATTCACAACGAAAGACTAAGCATGTCTTAACGAAGGGATAACTGTTTTATAACTAATGATGGAAAGACTCGAGTTCAACCTTCAAATATTACAAATGGTGAGCGCGTATCCCTTTGCACTTTCCCTCTCCTAAATTTTCAAAGTGAAAAAGCAATCAGTTATACCTTGCAGAATATGATGACCTGATTATTTCGAAACTGAGAACCAATTTCTGTCAATAACTTCAAATTCGATATATAACATCGAATTTGGAATTCCAAACAAATCAACATTATTTTGAAAGCTTAAAAACATTTAAAAAATTTTTATCATTGCTTATGCAACAGTTTACAAAACAGTTTTATTAACATTTTAAAGAATAAATATCAAAAACTATCACATTAAAGGTTTCTAGAATTATTCTAGTGAATCTAAAATCAGATGATATTATCATCAATTAATAAAAAAAATGTCAACCATCTTTTGAGGGTTTCCAAATATACCTACTATAATATACAAAAATGAATTAAAATGATTAGATTGATTATTTTTAAATTATTATTTCCTCAAATTCATTGTATTATCATATCCAAAATCATAAAAATTTTAAAATTTTATAACCTCCGAAATTTCATAACTAATTTCGAATGATTGAACTTCAGAGTATGTGAAAAAGTTACACAAGACTCAAATCGAATTTCTAGTTTCTAAATAAAATAAAATAAAAAATCTCACATAAAAATTTAAAATCTACGAATCAATTTATTGTTCATTCAAAAATCGGAATGTTAAAAGAGATCTAATACAACATAATTCCATTCACTGAATTATGAAAATAAACTCTATTATAAACAGAAAACTTTAATGGCATTTTGCAAAAAATGAAAACGTCTACAAACCATAAAAATAATGGCCATTATGTAAGTGAAACATAATGAAAATAAAAAACATCACGACAATAACAGATATAAGAAACATCACAACAATGAGGAAAATAACAAAAAAAATGAAAATAAAGACATCAGAACCATAACGAAAATAAGGAACATCATAACAATAACGAACAAAGCAAAACAATGAAAATAAAGAACGTTATAAAAATAACGTGATGAAAATACTCAAAGATAAAAAATACCAATAAAAATTTTATTTAAAATAAGTGTCATAATAAAAATGAGGGATATACAAATAGGTAATTAGTAAAAACTAAGTCATATTTTAACATTTTACAGACATATTTATTGTGGTTTGTTTAGATACAAAAATGAGGTCTCATCAATGTTCAGTAAACTTAAGTTTTTTTGTTTCCTTGTTTAATGTTTTGGAATGAAATCTCCCTCTTGTAATTCTATGATAAACATCTTCATAAAACTCAGGTCTTTCAATCAATTGCTTAGTGTAACAGCGTGGGACCCAAAAACCGAATGTTTCATTATCATCCTCGAAATGGAACACAGCACATTTTCTATAACAAGTTTGAGCGATCTGCATAGAGATAATTTTGTAGTCCCGTCCAAGCATTAATTCCTCAATTTTCTTGGTTAGAGGGAACTTGGGTTTTGGTGTGCTCGAAGCATTGAGCTCAGCAATTACCGTCGACTAAATAACAAAATATGTAAGAACATATATAATTTTTGGCTGTTTGGCTGTTCAACTCTTTTATAAATACATGTTGGCAATTGGATTCGGAATCATTAACTTCCATTATTATTATTATTAGTTTCTAGTATCCACATTATTGTAACATGAATAAATCTAACATGAAAAGATTCTAACGTTATCAACTCCAGCTTTCCCGTGCAAAATTTGGTGCGCTACACTCCTAGAACTTTCCATATCGCGCTCTCCTGCCTATAAAAACATGCATCTCGCATATTTGTTTTAGTCTGGGTTTAGCAGCCGTAAACGCTGTAAGTGCGCATGTCAGTCGCACACACTTGATAATCAAATAAAATAAAGAAATTTATACTTGCGTGTTGCAATTTCAATTAACATTATTAGTTTACTAAGTAATGTATCATTGTTAATACTATTACTTGTCAATATTTCTGAGATTTAAAATCGTCGAGTTCAAAGGTCTATCAAAACGCTATTGTTATGTTGAATCTGCAACAATAAACTGATTATTGAAAGTTAACTCATTTCATCGATTAATTCACAAAAGTCACAGCATGGTGTGCATCTGTGGAGTTCCGACTCATGAGATTATCCAACTCGCAAACCCTATTTATTCGTATCGGACTGTTCCAACAATTTAATTGTTGAACAACCAACAAGGGTTTCAAGTTGTTGTTAACCAGCGAGTAGTGATGACCAATCGCGGCATTAGTTTGTATTTCGCGTGTTCCAACTGCCGCCGACCTCGCGAATTTCCAGTAGCTCAATAGAGTATGTGCATCTCTCTCATCAAGTAGCTGTCAAGTTTGCAACAATTAGATTGTTATTAAGAATCAGAGTTAGCGAACAACGACTGACCATAAACTTTATGATACACTCCACATCTTTTAGGTTAACAGAAAGTAAATGAAGATCAGTGAATCCATTCGTGTCAAGTGCTGATTATTGATCAAGTGATTGATCAAGCGCTTGAAAATCATAAAGAAATGCAACGCAATTTGATTGCTGCTAGGAATTAGTGTCTAGATCAACGAAGGAAAATAAACCGTAAAATACGTGAGAAAAATTAAGTAATAAATTTTAGTTAATCAATGATATTTTGATTTGTAAAGTTCAAACTTATTTGTTAATGTTTACAGACGATAGTTTCATGAAAATAAGCGAGCAAAGCAGCGGAAGGAAATTATTGCTTCAGGACAACCAAAAGTGCCAGAACCAGAAATTCCATTCTCATCCAATCAGATGGGGGATCCACACTATTCTGAGGGATATTTACGTCATTCTGATGAAGTACTAGGTACATGGATTGCTGACGACATTAGTGATGAGCATAGTGATTTAAAAAATTAATGTCTTTTTATGTAATTCTTATGAAATAAAATTCAATAAGTGAATCGAAAAATAAAACAAAGTATTTATTGAGCTTATGAAATGACTGATACATTTAAATTTTAGTGCAATCGAATTGTCAAAAAAACTCTTGAAAATGATGTGTAGATATAATGCTGCATCTACCGACAAACACTTCTAAAAAATATTTTACGTACATTGTGATAGAATTGAGCGATAATTATAATTAAAAATGTAATTAATGTTAAAAACAAATACATTTTGTGTAAAAATTGAATTCTTATGCATTACGTTATTTATTACGTATCTTATTATGAATAAACACTTTTATTTATGAAAAACCTATATTTAATAATAAGAAATTATCTGATACAAACATTTTCATAAGTGTAAACATTTGCCCCTTAATGATGGTAAGATGATATACATCAAAGATAAACGTTCCTTAATAATAAGTTCAAAATCTTGATTTCATAACATGAAATTGCTCTCAATGTTAATAATATAATCAAGGAAATATTGATATAAAACTGCATGTAATGATTATAAAAAAATAAATTTTGAATAAAAATTGAATTGTTATTGATTACAAATGAGCCTTTTTTACTTACTTATAGATTCATGAATGTTGTAAGTTTTTAAGGTGCTTAAAAGGTTTCATTTCGATTAGAAAAAGTTTAGAGTTTCTTGCATTAAATTATCGTTTGAAATCATAACATATGTTTCTTGAGTGATGAAATTGATTAACAGCATTTTATATTTTCATTTTTATAAGGTTTCAATACTAAAAACGTTTTTATATAATTATCGATTTTTTTAAGTATCTTTCATTTCAAAACCTTTTAAAAATGAAAATCAAAATGTTGTCATTGAATATCATCAATTAAGAGATACATGATTCGATTGAAATGATAATTTAATGCGAGAAATTGTAAACGTTCTTTCATCTAATTAAAATTATTTTTTCAAATCAATGTGTTTTTCTAATTTAAGAAGAATTGAGTTGCTTGTATTAGAATGTTGCTTCAAATAACTGAATGTATTTCTGAAGGGGTGAAATTTTAAGTGGTTTCAATTTTAAAACCTTTTAAAAATGAAAATTAAAATGTTTGGAATTGAAAAACAGTCGATTTCATATAAATCATGTTATTTTCAAGTTTTAATTTCGGAACCTTGTAAAAATCAAAATAATTTTTTCTGCAGATTGTTTATTGTTTAGAAATTTTTAATAACAAAAGTGTCACAGAACCGGCCTAGTCACACTACTAGCAACATATCTTCTCAATTCAGTTGAAATAGATCGTAATAAAATTCCTGGTATAAATAGTCTTATGCAAAATTTATTGTCATCATCCCCGAGTGAATCATCATTGTTAGAACAAACGAAATGACTAACCCTCAAGGTTATTTCGATGTCAGCGTACTATCAGTAAAATCTTTTAATTCAGTGAAGATTACAATCGCGTCATTATGAATTCGAAACATAAGTTAATTTTAATTCGTACTAATACAGATAATAATGCCGTGCTTCAAACTGGAGTTAAAGAAGATTTTAAAATTAAAATAACTTAAATTAAATGGTTGGTTCTTCACATTCTCGTGAGTGTTGAAACTAGAATAGATTTGTTGAAATTAATAGCTAAAAATAAACCAATATCGATGAGTTTTCGTTTTTGGAATATGATGGAGAATCCACTATTACCTCAAACTCAGAAAAATGTTTGGGTACTTAAAACATTGACGCAATTAGAAAAACCAAGTTTCATTATATTAGGATAGCAAACTGCTAGAAAAAATTCAAAGACAATAAATACCAGTAAATTTGGTCAATGTGGAATTTAAAACGTAAAAGTTATTTTTATTTCTCAAAGTTATCCATATGGAAATATAATGATAATCTTAAGAATAATGAAGTTTCGGTGATATACATAATGTATTGTAATTTTTAACGATCTTATTATAGCAAACATCTGAAACCCTGACTCTCTAGAAGTGAATATGTTACTCATGCCCCTCTTCTCGTAATTAACTGCTCCAAACAGAATGAATCTATCAAGAGCGGTTCAGTTGACATTCGTCTTGAGATCGAGTCATCAGCGAATATTCCAGCAGACACATCTGGTTACGCTTTGCTGTTACACGACAGAATCGTAAAATATAATCGCTTGAACAGTGTTTTTAGAAAATTATCATGAGTAAACGATACAGAGGACATCATATCGTTGATTTGCAAGGATTCAAATCACAAGGAAATACTTTTATCTTGAAAGAAATAGCTGCCTATCGAGCGCAAGATACAACGATCATCGTACATGTATTTCGACCACCATACAGTTAGAATTCGTTAGATAGAAAAAGTAAAGCTATGAATACATGGTTATTTTATTACTTTCAGGCAATCAATTGGAATGATGGTGTCAAGTGCGCCGTCGCGGAAAGGTGTATCAGGTCTTTGCGCAGCAGAATCGAGAGACTCCTCGCCCACACAAGAGGACGGAGATACATAGACGTGCTGCCGAAAATCGTTGACGCGTATATAAATATGTTCTTATAACAAAACGATACGTACAACCCCTCTGAGCGTCACGATCGACAACGCTGCAAAAGTTCGCGAGATTCTGCGTCAGAGAGAGCAGCTGATTCGACCCGAGAAAGTTAAATACAGCGTTGGCGATATCGTTCGTATGAGGACTGCAAAAACAGCGTTTTAGAAAGGTCCGCAGTCACGCTGGTCCAATGAGGCATTTTACATCCGTCGTATATCGGATTACAGAAACCCCATCGTATACGAGCTTGCTGACCTGAACGACGACTTAGTAGAGAGTATATTCTACAAAGAAGAACTCAGTAGCACGGGTTTGCGAAAACCTTCGCGAGCTTCAAAAATCAACAAAGTTTTGGACGAAGGAGGTCGTGGTAAAAGTCGTAGGGTTCTTGTTAAATGGAAAGGTCTGTCGGCAGACATCGTCTCGTGGATTCCAGAATAACAATGTTCGACTCTTATATGACCCTTCCGAGTAACGCTAGTATGGATTTCTTCCCAAACAACAATCCTTCGAGCTATACGACTAAACTTCCTCACGGATGAAGACTTGTAGATGAACGGGTGGTAGGTCTAAGCGAGATACAATTTCCGCAGAATTTTTCCACATTCCTGCGCACGGCTCGGAAAATTTCGTCAAGTTCACTTCACAAAAAAATTTCAGCGCCGACCAGAAAAGCATTTAATCGGGTGTTTACAAGGATCTACAGTCGCTGCTGGACGAGATGAAATACCTCATCGCCTGTGGCCGGTCATTTATAGTTTGCGAGTGCGTGAATACGGAGCATAGTTTCAGACTGTCGGGCCCTTTATGTGAAATTCTCGGCTTCGGAAACAGTGAGGAAGTTATAATGATCAATGAGAACGGAACGTTAAGGTCCTCGCGACGTGCCTCTCTCCCGAACTGGCTACCGTCTGTTTTCTTCTGTTACTCAGATTTGATCGATTCACACGTTACGGGAAATGTGCAGGCTCCCCTTCTGGGCGTCGTACCGACAGAGCTGTCGAATTTTGAGTACGGCTGTATGAGGCTAAGGTCGTTCGCGAACGTCAAATAACTCCCTCTGCCGAAATCTATTTTTAGCACCGTTGAAATAACTTAAGGGACGAGTTTGGCAGAGAACTGTTATTTTATCACGGGACATTGACAGTGACGCACAGTGGGCCGGAACGCCGGAAAGCTGGTCAAAATTACCAAAACTCAAGTTATTATATTTAGGACTTTTAAGTATCCCATATGTCAGGTTGGTACCTGTACTTTAAGAACGCAGCATCACTAGTGCCTGATATACGCACGTGTCGGCATGGTGACGTGTCAAAGTAGAGGTTAAAATTCGTCAAAATCTCAAGTTGCTCAACTTCAACGGCAAATTTCATTGATTTAGTGTTAATTATGCATGGTGATATAATTTGTGTCGTGAAAAGGATCATCCGAGGTTAGTGTAGGACGTATAGCTTAACATTAAAAATGTTTGTACATTGTTTTTTAAACACAAAATTTCGTCATTTCTATGCTACTTTTACTCTTTCAATTTCTCGGAAGTCCCACGAGATCTCACTTTGAAATGAATTGGGTTCAATAGAGCAATCATAGCACAAAATTATTATACGTATAATTTTTGGCCGAAGT
This sequence comes from Telenomus remus, assembly GCA_020615435.1. NCBI lineage: Eukaryota > Metazoa > Arthropoda > Insecta > Hymenoptera > Scelionidae > Telenomus > Telenomus remus. The sequence goes on along the minus strand of CM036342.1, from coordinate 10,275,201 downwards.
TGCCCGATTTTGAAAAAATGCAATTCAAAAAATCACTAAAAAATAAACTAAAAATACGACATTGATGAAAATTGAAGAACAATACGGGCTAAAAATTGATTGTTTAGTTAGTAAATACATGTAAAAACAATAATTTTTGACAGTTCAAACAATTAAATCTTTATAAACAATAATATTATTTTCGAAAAATAGTAAAGTTCTATCTCTGAAACATAAAGTAGATGCAGTTATACTAACGAAAATGGTATTGTTCAGGTTCTTTTTAGTTGAAAAGTCATTGTTTAGCAAAAAACAAGTCTCTGAAGATAGCGGTACATAACCTAACCAGGCAATCGTGGTAAAAATGTAAATAGATTTGAACAAATTATTTAAAATGTTAAAATTTTGTGTATTACTTCTTTTGTTTGATTTTTTTTAGTATTCTTGGAAAAATGTCTCTTACAAGAAGTGCAATTTTTTCCTTCTGAAGCTCAAATGATTTAGCTCAAAAAGAAACAATAATTTGGAAAAATTCTCGACCTTCTTCTCCTCGATTTTGACGACCAATTAAAATTGCATTTATGCGAGAGACTTTCGAATCAACTAAGGCTAAAGTTTCCAAAATAGAGGAGCAGAAGAAAGAGTTAGTTTCATTTGAAACTATCGTTGATGGTAAAAAAATCAGCGTAACCTTTAAATTATCAATGACTATGATCGATGGAAAAGTATGTAACTCACTGACTGATACAAAATTAGCCATGCGCTGCTACCTTTGCAACTGCACTTCGAAACAGTTTAATGATTTGGATTTTGTTCTGAGCAAACCAATCAACGAAGATCATTTGAAGTTTAGAATCTCTGTTTTGCATGCAAAAATTCGTTTTTTCGAATGTCTCCTGCATATTTCTTATAAGTTGGAGCAACAGAAATGGTCAAAGCGCGGTTCTGAACAACAAAAAAAGCAATTAAAATTCGAAAAGAGAACATTAAAAAAGGGTTCAGTCGACAGTCAGGACTTATAGTCGACCAGCCGAAACAGGGATTTGGAACTTCAAAAGATGGAAACACAGCTCGTCGTTTCCTCGAAAATGTAAAAGTAAGTGCTACAATCACGGGTATAGATGAAAATTTGCTCAAACAGTTCCACTTTATTTTGCAAGCACTGGGTTCTGAATTCAAATTTCAGTAGCTAGTACTTCAAAACCGGGTGACAGCAGCTTCGATGAATCGTTTCACTCTGATGGTGATGAATATTAAAAAAGAAATATTTTTAAGCAATTTCCTAAAAATGTATGAATAAATTTTGTATGATTTACATGTAGTTTCATTTTTGTCACCTATAATTGATCCGCCAATTTGTTTTTGAATTTCTATCGCATTTTTTTAACAAACTGATATGATATTTGGATTTTCCGACCTCAAAAAACCCTAATACAACATTTTTTAGTATTTAAACCAATTATTACACAATTTTTGGTCCGCCATCTTGTTTTCGATTTTCTAACTCAATTTTTTGAAAAACTAACGTCAGATTCGGATTTAGCGACCTTGAAAACCTATACAGTCGTCCCACCCGTGCTGTCACCTCCCATGCTGTCATACCTCCGATCCTGTCCACGCTTTCATCTCTCATACTGTCCGGAGAGGCGCTGCGTAGCAGGAGCGTTGCGAGGCCTCTAGCGCCGGGGCCCCGGCTCTTTCTACTCGAATGTGAAACGTCATTTGATTCACCTTTTTCTCGATCAGAAAACAAACGTAAAAAACATAAACAAAAGGCACAAAACAGACCAGCGTGGCCAAGGAACAGGGTTTGTTTTGTGCTTTTTGTTTTTGTTTTTTGTGTTTGTTTTTTTTTATTTCAAAGAAGTTTCGACCAAATTTAAACAACATTTATCGATAAAAATTTTTACAACAAAACAAACCAAAAAACCAAAACAATGGACACAAAACAGACCAACCTGGTCAAGAACGAGGGTTTGTTTTGTGCCTTTTGTTTTTGTTTTTTGAGTTTATTTTTTTTATTTCAAAGAAGTTTCGACCAAATTGAAACAACATTTTTCGATAAAAATTTTACAACAAAGCAAACCAAAAAACAAAAACAAAGGGCACAAAACAGGGTTTATTTTGTGTCTTTTGTTTTTGTTTTTTGAGTTTGTTTTTCAGTATAAATGAAATCATGTCAAGCTTTTTATAGATTTTTTTTAATGTAAATTTTTATTAAGTGAACAAACATTAGACTTCATTTGAGGAGAGATGAAGGAGTGTCAGTTAATAAAAAGTTTAATTCTAAAAACTTATATTGATATTTATTATAACTTTACAAATAAAATTCGGCAATCTTTCTACATACTAACTTAAAATACAATGATTTATTTTATATAACAATAAATAATTTGATATGCTGTAATAATTGAATATACAAAACAAATTATACTTAAAATTTACAATAACAATTTACAATAACAAAATTTATAATAACATTGATCCTTTTTTTTCGTTGCGACTTATTTGAATAGAAAGGTCTTTCATTTTTTGAAGGACCAAAAGCTGATCTCCATCGAAGTCCCACCTACTCTCGCAAAATGTCATCAATTTGTCGATTGATTCAATTGCTTCGGTACAGGACATCGAAGGAGGTTCTGCAGCATCAACGGTCTCGAGCACGTCATCGTCGTCTTCTTCGTCGACATGCTCCGACAAACCAGAGAGTTCTCGCACGATGTCTGCGTCTGACTGCGGTTCCCAGCCCGGGTCAGTTTCACCCAACCATTGGTTTAGCTCGTCCGGCGTGTAACTGTGGTTGGGCATAAAGTCGTCCATCAGGCGGCGCACATCGTTCTCCACCTCTTCGTCATTGGCGTCTGGCTGAGTGTCCCTTTCCAAAATTTTGTTCCAGGCATTCCTCAGGTTGGCAACGGTAACTTCGTCCCAGGCTGCTGCGAGTTTCATGCCGCTCTCCTTGATGAAAATTTGTTTGAGGGCTAGTCGCAGATCCTCAACGCCTCGGTGAACGAGCAGCTCTTGCAGGAGATTCCTCTTGAAGATTTTTTTTGTTTCTATGATGACCGCTTGATCCATCGGTTGAATGAGGCTGGTCACGTTTGGCGGCAAATATTTCACCTAACAAAAAGTAACCAGAAATTTTAAAAAAAAATTTAAAGAAATCGCAGAAAAATATTTTTCATATTTTATTATATTTACCTCGCACCAGTCGCTCAGTTTATGGAGTTCCGCCGCCGAAGGGTGCGCTTTACAGTTGTCCAGAAAAAGTAGCACTTTCCTTCGTCCACCTTCCTTTTCCTGCTTCTTCCTCACTTCTTCAAGGAACATGTTGTACCACAGTTGGAAAACGTTTCGGTCCATCCACGCACTTTTTTGGCCAAAATAAACGAAGGGAAGGGTCTTCAAGTCGGTGTTGGCGAAGCACATGGGTCTTACGGATCTTCCAATGATAAAAAGTGGAATCTTGTGGGTTCCTGTCGCATTGGCACAAAACATGACTGTTACCCGTTCTTTGCAGTCTTTAAATCCCGTCGAGTTAGTCTCACCATGGGTGACATAGGTTTGCCGAATGACGGAACACCAATAAATTCCACTTTCATCAGCGTTGTACACGTCCTCTTCACTGTAGTTGTTGTCCTTCAAGAACTGAGAAAACTCGGCGCAAAACTGGTTGGCAGCGGCGGAATCTGCTGACAATTTCTCTCCTTGAATTTTTACCGAGTGGAGTCCATACCGATGGTTGAACTTATGCAGCCAGCCTAGACTTGCTTTGAAATCGGCAGGACCTCCTAGTTGCGTGTTGAAAAAACGTGCTTTTTCTCGAAGGACTTGCCCGGTGACTGTCGGAGATTACGTTGTTGCTGAAACCACGCGTAAACTGCCTTGTCCAGATCGATGCTCTTACTTGGCAACAATTTTTTCTTTTTCAAGTGGAGCCCATTGTCCTTGTTTTTGAGGTCGTACACCAAGTCCTTAGATTCCCTGATCCGTTTCACAGTCCTCACAGAAACGTTAAATTTCAACGCCACATCTTCTTCCGACATTCCCGCTTGCAGTGAATCGAGAACAGAAACTCTATCACGCAAAGACAAAACAACCGATTTCTTCTTTTCAGCCATCGTTAAGTCGAGAGCCAAAACTTTACTGACCATCTCTGAGGACAACGACCGTATTTATAGACAAGAGGTTTAATTACTTTTAGCAAATATGGTAGGGACAGACTTAGCCCTTCAGGTAAACGAAGATGTTCACCTGATTTGAGTAAAATGTAAACAAAAATTGTACTTCCAAAAGGAAGCGTCTGACGGGACGCAAAAACGCGGAACGGGAAACTCGAAAAAACCACAATTTTTTTATCAAAAATTGTGGAAAAACGTTCGCCAAATGTGAAGAAAACATCGATCAAATATAGCCTGTTTTATCAGTTTTATTATATCATCACCGATTTTCTTATAATAAGCAGTCAATCATAAAACCGAATTTTTGATGATTTTTAGATTTTTAGATTTTTTATCAAAAATTGTGGAAAAACGTTCGTCAAATGTTGAGAAAATATCGATCAAATATAGCCTGTTTGATTAGTTTCATTATATTATTGCCGATTTTTGTATAATAAGCAGTTAATCATCAAAATGGATTTTTTGATGATTTTTAGATTTTTGGATTATTTTTAGTTTTTTTTGATTTTTTATCGAAAATTGTGGAAAAACGTTCGCCCAATGTGAAGAAAACATCGATCAATTATAGCCTGTTTGATTAGTTTTATTGAGTGTCGAGTGCGTTTGAGTGCGTTTTACCGACGTATTTAATGCATTGTAATAGTCACCGTAATAAAAATGTGATAATTACTATGCATATTTACGATCGGGAAACACTGACCATAAGAATTGGACGTGAGCTCTGCATAGGGCTCATAGGACAATAGAGCGCCGCTAGAGCAGGTGTGCGGCGTAGAAAGCGGCCTGCCGCTTTCACCTTATTGCCCGGACAGTACGAGAGTGACTCAGCGGTCCGTCAGCAGGCGCGTGGACAGCACGGGAGGGACGACTGTATATGGATACAAAATTTCGCTTGTTTGTATCATTTTTAATTTTGACCAGCTTTTCGGCGTTCCGGCCTACTGTGAGCCGTCGATATCGGGAGCGGCAGTTATAACGGTTGGCGAGGGGTTTCGTGACCCGCGCCAAATTGTCACGTCAAAATATTAACAATAATTGACAATTTTCTAAATTTGCTTTTGTAATTCCACTTAAAAGCAAAAGTGCCGGTGATGTGACTGATGCTATAAATTCAAGTTTGTTTTTATGAACATGGAATGTTGAAACAAAACGCCCTGATGTGTATTTAGTTGAAAAAATTAATTAAAAAAGAGGTAGCAAGTATTACGTTAAGTGGCTTGGGTTTGATAGTTCTGAAAATTCGTGGGTAAATAAATGTTATGCCCATAGTTTCATATAAATAAATATTATAACTTATTAATTATTATAAGTCAATCACCTAAGGCGGACGACCTAATCGGAATCTGCTGGAACGACAGATTCCGCACGGTACGCCAACCTCGGTCAATGACACTCGGTTTAGCCAAATTGTGCATTGTGCAATTGCGCAAACTTAGGATACAAGTTCAAACAACTGCACAGATCAGCACAAATTGGTCAGTCACCCTGCCACTTCCAATCAAGGAAACCCCCATTTTGGGACTATTCTCGACACCTTAAATAAGCGACCGACACTACCTCGGGCGCTCAGTTCCTGGTGCAAGTCTGACCTCCCACAAATAGTTTGGCAGATTACTAAGTCAACCGAGACACCAGAGTTATCATCGGTCTACGAATGATCAACGAACATTATAATTACTCTTTATTATAACTTATAATCTATTGTCACGGTACACAGTCACACAGGTGCCCGGACGCACCTACGACTCATTCATACACCGGCGACTAAATAACACGATCGAGGCACCCTCGATCCGCGGACGCGCTACCTTTGTACAGGACCGGCCGTTTACAATAAATCCAGTGAATCAAATACTGCCTTCCAACCTTATTTCCGTGACCTTGGAGCGTACCCCGACATAAACATCGAGGAACGCAACATAAAGAAAACATTCTGAACTAATTAGTTTTAGTTAAAAATTATCATTTCATGGAACAGCTTCATTAAAAATCTTTCTAGAAATGGATCATGAGATTGTTACACCATGTCATGCAGATCAGGGGAGCTATCATTAAATACAAAAATTGACACTACGTTTAGATAGTTTTTTCAAGAACTTGGAAGAACTAAAAAAATAATACATTCAAGAGAAGATTATCATCGATTATTAAAGCATAAGACTCTTAAGATTGAATAAACGATTGATTGTGTAACGTGGTTTCTTGGATCACGTTAAATAAAGGTCATTTTAGTAACATCCGCGACTCCAAAAATGATTTAGGAGTAAGCCTGGCCTCGAGAGTTCCCAGATGATCCGGCATAAGTAGTATCAAGCTTTTATCATTTCATTGGTGTGGAATAGTATGTGTGATTTCTAGTATTTTTGATTTTTAGTTTTCAGTAATTTTTAATTGGAATTTTTATAATGTAGTTTTAGTTTGTAGTTTTAGTATATTCAGTGAGTGCGCTCAACTTATTTTCTTTAATGCAGTGTTTCTTATGTTAAATTTGTTTGTAGCTTGTAAAGGGATCCGAAGGTCGGCTAGCCAGGTTTCGCACTCTTCGTGGGACATCTGCTGATAGAACATCTGTCATCTATTCCTGACCGAGGATCATTTTCGTACCAGCTGAAGATAAGCGTGTGAGCCCTGGGCGCTTTAATCTCTAATTGCCCGATGAAGTTGAACCGAATCTCCTCTCCAGCCATCAACGAGAGCGAGAAAACAAGAAAAAAACCACAACCAGTCTCGTTATCGCCAGAAGCCAAGATGTTGTATTTCTGTTCCATAGTTCTGCTGCCACTTTCCGCCAAGCTGCCGCTGTCGCTATCGTGCTGTACCAAGAGTTTATTGAAATGAGCCGTTCTCCAAGTCGAGGCATGTACTCCCCGGATTGGCCGATCTCTGCCTACTTGATGAGAGTAAAACGTGTGTCTATGACGAGCTTAGAAGTGTTCCCGAGTGGCCTGTCCCGTGGCCAGCTGTGCTTGTTTCAAATTATCACCGAGCTGTATAGCCTATTGTCATAGATGGAGCTCCAGGAAGAAATAAATGCTATCCAAGATAGAGACTTCGAAGCCAAGGGTAAGCAATTGGAACATCAGCGAGAACAATCTGAAGGGACATCTACCACCAGCCGAAACAACTACGATACAACGAGAATTCAAATCTGGCGCCACTACATTGGTTTGACTTCGTTGGTGCGAGAGCGGAAAGAGGAAGAAGGGGTGCGGCGCTGATTTTGATATGAGCTTTCGTAATTTTCCGTTTTCGTAATTTCGTATGAATTAATTTCTCTCTCTAAATTCGACCAGCAACCTGTGCGGACGTATTCGACTTTGCTAGAGGAACCTCCCGAGGCCGGACACCTGCTGACTACCGAACTATCGTGCGAACCTGCGTTGGCCGATCCAAGATCCAGGGCCTATTCTGAGTTTTACTGCTTTTGATTTTGTGAGTTTGTTCTTTTTTTTTAGGGTATGAAAGTTTTTGGATCAAAGTAAAGTAACGTAAATTCACTTTGAGATACTATTTGCTGGGTCGTTGACTTGTGGTCCGAGTCCTAGCAACGTTCAGTTTTAGTTATCGCTTTGACACTGAAATAATGTAACGTTTTGGCTATTGTTTTTAAGAAATTGTAGACTTTGTAAAGATTTTGAATTTTTGACTACTGAACAATCGCAAACCTCTCAGATCATAGCATTTGCAACTATTGACCTGTTTTTCTGACTGTAATAAAATCTGATTAATTTTGTACGAGTCATTTTGTGTTATTGAGTAATTTATTTTTGTGTGAAAGGTCAATAAACCGTGAATCCGCTTCAATTTTTGGTGTTCTGATTTTATCCGTTCAGCGCTCAGTGGGATCCTTGCCTGTCTTTTGATTGTCAGAACTCCGTTCAGGACCAATTAAGTTCAGTTTTTAGTTTTTCCGCTTCGAACGGTCATTTTTCATTAAGTTTCGATAACGCCATCAATATCTTGCTATAAGTTTTTAAATGAAAAGAAAGTAATGCAAGCGCAGTGAAAGTGACTGTATGATCCTTTCTGCGTGGTTTTTGAGATTATGAGTTTTTGAGTTTTTGAGTTTTAGTTTTTGATTTGGTGGAAAGACACGCCCGTAGTGCAAGAGGCTTGGTGAATCTTGCAACGTGAAGCTTGGATGTCGAGGCCACCTGACGATCCTAAATCTTTTTGAGTAAAATCTTTCTGTTTTCCTAAAGTTCGTGTAGCTGCCGATATCGAAACCAAGAACTATAACGATTGGCGAGAAGTCTCGTGACCTTGTGCAAGTTGTCACGTCAGAATTAAAATGTATTTGAATATCTTCAAAATAAATACAACATTCTATAAAACCATTGTCTCGAACTTTTAAAAATCCAAATAGTTATAAGATTATTTTCATATAATTAATGTGTTTTCAGTTTGATTTATACTTAATGAAATAGTATCAAAAATTCTACTTTTTCGAATGTCATATGACTTAAAAAAAATTGAAATGAATTTTCAATAATTAATTTCAATAATTTGTAATTGATAAAAAATTATTATGAATTCATAATTTCGTGTCACAGAACCGGCCTAGTCACACTACTGTTGCTTCTTGAAAGAGACAATAAATTGCATTATCAAATAACTTTGTTCAAGCAGTTAGTCCTGATTCATCGGCTTTTAACAATCGGCCACATACGCGAATCGATCTTTTACTTGGTAGAACGTATAAATCAATTTGGGCAATAACTATATAACGATGACTCCGAATTTAATCGTTATTTGCGAATAAAACTGAAGAATATGTTGTCAATTTTTTGTAGTACCGCAATGGTCTCTATTCAGATGAGACAAAGCTGAAAAAAAATTTTTAACACGTTCAGAAATTTTTTATCGGTGATGAAACGAACGGGCGAAGTATTATAATTCGTTTGTCCGTTTTACATGAATAAAGATGAAATATGAAAGTTGACGAATACATGACTTAATTGATTACATAAAATTTAACAATACGACACGAAAAAACTTACTGTTCTGTCTTATGAAGTTTTATTAAAGCAAACGACACGTTGTCTTGTGCGGGAACGTAATAAACGTCCCTGAAAAAAAAAATCAGTAGAAATTGGAAAATAAACAGATAATCAATGTATCATTGGTGGATTAAACTTACGTGGCGAACATCCTCAGACTCTGTAGCTCGCGCAACTCTATGATTAGTCGTATCAATAATTATTCTTGCAAATGTGTTTGACGTTTCGTCGGCATTTTGATGTCACTTATGTACTCACTGGCGGACACGATATAAACACGACTGAATGAAAAGTCATGATGAATCAAAAACAAAATCACGATCGAATTGCGAACCTGAGAAAATATTTCAAATGTATTCTCATACTTACGTTCGTTTATTAATAAGACAGAAAAGATGAAAACTCTATTTATAATGCCTTATGTATTGTGTTAACGAAAAATTTGAGAGTTTTTTAAAAACTAATATCATATTTTTGCAATATTCTCTGAAAAAAAATTGAAAAATTGACTTCAATAGATAGGCTTCAATTCGTAGGTTAAGTTGACTTCAATAGATAGACTTCAATTCGTAGGCTACAATAGATGTAGCCTACGTTAATTCTGGAAGTCCAAAGAATCACCCTGATGCGTTGAAATTGTTTCCGAACGCTTCGTTCAGGCGTGATGCTCAGACAAACAAAAAAACAAACGAACAAACAAACAAAAAAACAAACACACAAACAAACATATTCTCAGTATTATTATATTAGTAGGATAGGATAGGATAAGATAGGATAGGATAGGATGAGTTGACTATACCTCCACCGGTATATGTTATCATTGCAATATTTTCTCAAGGAATGATGAAGTGACATTAAAAATCGACGCATTTGAAGAAATCCAGTCAGTTTCCATTAAGATGAAGCTCATCAATAACATCAATAACAACAAGTAAATTTAAAAGTTAGAAACTTTGATACTATCTTACCTCAAAACAAAGTTAATCAGAAGCATGGAAAATAACTGCCTTCAAGTATACGCGCTTTGTTCTGTGGCCCGAGTAATAGCCGCAATCCAAATGTTCTTCTTTCTTTGATCTTCGATGAGAAAGGTCTTTTCTTTGGGAACATTTACATTTTTTGAAAATCATTGAATCAACCGAAATACCAACTTCTTCTTGACATTGTGAGTAAAATTCGAAGCATGGAATTTCATACGTTAACTCACAATGATGATGTTATTGCTCCAGAGAAGGCAAAACCAAATTCACTTATTATTTTCGATGATGTACCAGTGTCAGGAAGTAAGACTGAAATACGATCATTTTTTTTGATCGTCATCATGGTATAGATGTTTTTACTTGTGTCAGACGTATACTGCAATACCGAAACATCTTTGTCACGACAATGCAAATTTATGTTACTTGCAATGTTATGTTACAAGATGAGCTCAATTTGAAACACATTTATACCGATCATGTTAATACTGATATGACGTTCGATAAATTTGAACAATTGTGTAGTGAATGTTGGAAGACAAATGTCTTTTCTTTTTTCGTCATAGCTACTGAATTCCCACGAAATGCAGGAATATATAGATTTGGCTGTAGTTCTCATATGAATATATGAGAACTAAAAGTATGTATCGCTGAGGGATTCATAAAAACGATTACTCGAAAAATTTACATGAACTTCCATTTGCAACGCAATTATAACTGGATCGATAATCTGCAAGATTTAATTTGTAAATATAACAATACAAAACATAGAACTATAAAAATGAAACCGAGTGAAGTCACGCTAGCAAAGTCCAAAGAAGTATTTAGACGTGTTTATTCCCCGTTAAACATGATATAATCAAGAGTTTACGATAAGAAATTTAATGTTGATCAGAAAGTTCGAAAAAATAAATACAGACACATATTCGAGAAAGGTTATATGCCTTCGTGAACCACCGTAATATTTACAATAAGACAAGGCAACAACACCACACCTGTCATATATTTACTCAAACACTTTCAATATCAAACTATCGACGGAGCGTTTTATGATTTAGAATTGTCACTTGTTAAAGATCCAGATCTATACCTCATCGAACGCGTCATTAAATCTCGCGGATTAAAAGTTCTACTATAGTGGTATGGACTTTCCGATGAACATGATACTTGGATCAATAAGAGTGAATAAATTTGATGTATTGTAATCTTTTTTGAATTTGAAAATATAAAAAGCTTTTTCGAAAAATATATGTTTTTAATCATTAACCATTCCTATAACAACATTTAAAAAAACAAATAAAAAGAAATTGCCAGAGTGCATTGATTGTGAGTGCATATGTTTTATCTTCTTCATCCCCTCCACCTACTTCAGTTAAATACGCTACAAAGTTTTGTTTTCGTGTGCGATGACTTTTTTAAACTAGAGGGGTTGTTGTATTTTTCAAAGATTCATTAATTAATGAAAAAAGTGGGAAAACCGAACATCTAGAAAATACACAGTGATAATCGTATACATCAATCACGTATTTGTTTCTATACTTAAAGATACCACATGTAAGAGAATAGAAAGTACGTCACCACCAAAATGATTCGAAATTATTCCGTACAGATGTGTCAGCAAAAACTATTTTCAACTGAGCAATCAATCGGAAAAAAAAATATCTTTTAAAGACATGAAAAAGTTGCGTTTGAAACAAGAAGATTTTTGGACCACTAAAAACTGGCCTGAAACTCTTTTTGCTCATCTACTGGCCTGTAACGCGTTTTTAGGAAGTATAACTAGGTTTTTGAATGTTTGAAGACTATAAGATTAGAATTTAGCTTTTAAAAACCCGAAAACCGTTTTCATCAGACATCTGAGTCGTAATCTGCTATTACAACTAGACCAATGCAGCAAGTAAGGCGGTATGAAGCGAAGGTACAATAAAAAGTCCCATCGGTATTTAAATTTAATCTAAAGACATTGTGCATCCTCGCGCATTCGTGCTAAAAAACTCATTTGAAGAAGAAAACGACGTTTGTAAGCGTTTTTGAACAAAAAAACGTTGTTTTGTGAGTATCAAAGCTGGAAAATGTTATTTCAGACACTCTGGAGTCATGTTTTCCAATTAGGGTCCGCAATACTGCACGACTTAAGCAGTGGGCTGTTTAGCGAAGCTAAAATGCGATCTTTCTTCGATATTTTAATCGAATCCTGAATTGGTTTTCTAGCTAAAAAAACAAGTTTCAAGGCGAGAAACAACGTTGTAGTGCGTTTTTGAACGAAAAACAATGTTTTAGTGCGTTTTTTAGCAAGAAAACGCGTTTTGAAGCTGTCAAAATCAGTTTTTAAATATTTTAAGCTTATAAAACTATTATTCAGCTTCTAAAACCCGTTTTCATAGTCTTAATGCTAGGAAACGCTATCAAAGTAAGTTTAAAATCGTATTTTGCTAGTAGAATCTGCAATACAGCCAGATCGATTCAGCAAGCGAGGTGCTCAAAAGCGAAGCTATGATGAACTTTTTCATTGCTATTCTAATAAATTTCTGTAAAACCAGTGTTTTCGTGCGTTTGCCAAATCATAAAAAGTTTTAAGGCAAGTTAATTACATTTTTCGGTTCGTACCACATACTAACTTTTGACATGCTAACTTCGGACATAATAACTTAGCCAAAATAACTTGTGGAAAAAATAACTTGGGACATAATAACCTGGGACAAAATAACTTATATAATACAACTTACGTACAAAATAACTTGGACACAATAACTTATATACAATAATAACTTCTCGAATATACAACTTACGTACATAATAACTCGGACACAATAACTTAGGACAAAATCAACTTCAATGAAATTTATAGACATAATGATATCGAAGTAGATGGCCTTGCATCCCCACAGTAAGGTATGGGGGGGAGACCCCTCCTTGCCCCCCCCCCGCCCCCACAACTTAAATATAAAAAAAGAACCAAAAACACAAAAATAACAGAAATGTAACAGGTTGCACGTTTGAATTTACACGGCTCATTAGTTAAAATTACAAAAAAAGAGCGGCTCTGAAGTTTGTGAGAAATGTTGCGATGAATTTATAGACAGCCGGCTGTAGAGTTTTGATTTTTTGAATGTTATATTTATTTTTGTACATCAAAATGTATTAAGTTATTTAAATACAAGTTCAATTTGCCGGAAGTTTTTTTGGTCTAAAATTATTGTGCCCAAAGTTATTTTTACGCAAAGTTATTGTGCCCAAAGTTATTTTTACGCAAAGTTATTTTGTACAAAAGTTATTTTGTCTCAAAATTATTTTTCCTGCGAGTTAATTTGTCTACAAGTTATTTTGTCTCAAATTATTATGTCCAAGTTATTTTGTCTAAGTTATTTTATCCGTTTCCCTGAAATTTTTCATTGATATCTTGATGAAATTATGTAAAACCTGTGTTTTCGTCCGTTTGCAAGCCTAAATAAGAGTTTTTAGGCAACATATGACAGTTTTTTCGCTTTTTTAGGGGAAAAATATCGTTTTCAAACGTTCTCAGTCCTGAAAACATCGTTTTTCAACGTTTAAAGTCTTATAAGCCAGAATTTAGCATTTATAACACTATTTCGAAGAGTTTTCATGCTCAAAAACGCTTTTCATGAGACATCTGAGTCGTATTGTGCTGTAAGGTTCTGCAATAAGACCAGATCAATGCAGCAAGTGTCGCAGTATGAAACGAAGATACAATTGAATATCTCATCGATATTCGAATTTAACCTTTAAGAAATTGTAACATCCTAGCCTGCTGTGTAGTATTTAATTGAGGGTAAGCCGTAAGGAGAAATAAAGTGAAAAGAACCAAATCTGATAGAACATGGGTTTATTATCAAATCATAATTGTAAACTTACAAATTGTCGAGAGACACGGGGATTGCACAGGAAGACTTGTTGGGCCCTCAGTGAAGGTCGCTGTATGGGCTCGGTAACGGTGCACATGTGTACCGAACTTACTATTTCGCACTTAACGTTACTCGCACTAGGCTTCGGCTCGTCGAGAGCAGCGGCGCGGAGGCCCAAGTATCGGACAACGTCCAAGGTGATGTCGGGATGCGAACTGAGGAAAAGGGGGTGAAAAGGGCCTTATATCTTAGAGGGTTTTGGGCGTGAGGAAAATGACGTATCGATGCTTAGAACAAATCAGAGGATTCGGAAGTGTCGCGGGGTCCTATGTCCGGCCCCGCGACCGACCTGATAGCGACACGCCTACGCTAGTGGGGTGATAACCTTGGTCCAGGCTACGGGGTAAACAACGTAATAAAGTGTTGGATTTATCACTTGGCCTCCCAAAGGCCGGAAAGAGTGTCGAGGATTTGATATCTTTGGGTCAGCTATTAAATCTATTGTTCGGGCGCGGAACTCGGAGCGGGCCTCCGAGTTGCGCCCCCCTGTGGTGCCTATGTCTCTCGCTAGGTCTAATGTTCATCCCATGACGATGTATCGGTTCATTTTAGTTGGCTCTCGTTAATGGCTATAGGTTCGCTTATAAATTGTTCATTATTATTTTTTGTCACTTAGTCCAGTTTCTGAAACGATCTAAGACATGGCCATGGGATGCCTACTTCTAATGCACTACTTGTGTTATTACTTAGTTTCGATATCTGATCGGAAGATTGAAGCGTATCGTGCCTCGAGCATCCGATTGTTTTTCATTGCTTTTCCTGGTAACCTCAGTTTTACTGCTGCGCGCCATCACTGGGCCGCCGTGTGTTGGCGACACAGTGACGCGCGAGTCGGTTACTGCTGGGAATGATTTATTTTATTAATTTAACATTTACTCATTGTGCTCAACTGATGCCATTGTTTATTCGAGCTTGGCATCTCGTTACACCTCCCCGTTTGAAGTTGGTTGCTACTGGTGAAACCAGACATAGCACCAACTCCTTACTCTATCGCATTCTCATAGTAAAAGTGGTTTATTTCGTATCAGAGGCTTAAGGCGACTTCCAAGTCTATTTTTATTGGCAAGAGTTGGCCGAGATGCCGCCAAGCAGTCTAGAGGTGGGAGAAGTAAAAAGGGTGACCATGATTGCGTCTGCAAGTACTCGCTTCTGGGCTTGGTGGTCCGGGAACACAGCTGCTCTGTTTTTGAGTTTCACATTCAGTTCCATTGGGATTCTGCAGGGAGCTAGGCCCTTCCGGATAGGCTTCGCGACCTCCAGAATCACTATGAGTTTTCCTGACCTGTCCCTGGTGACCTAGACCCGTCGGGTCGATGCCCCAGATCGAGTGACAGCATGGCCAATTTTCAGAGTGAAGGGATAAGGATTGCCTGCTATGGACGGGAGTCCGGGTGCAACTCTTGACTTCTAACCACAGAGACTAACTGTTTATCCAATCCATGTTCTGGTTAAGGTTACTTGTTATTCGGAGGTAGATTCATCCTGAGTAATATTACAACTAGGTTATGATGTACTGATATGGTTACACTGTTCCCTACTTAAGTAGATTCGTTCTTATTAGCTACGGGATAGGTTTAGGGGGTTATTTTATTTTGCCTACATGATTTGCATCTATCTTGTGTGTACGAACTTAACTAAGGCTTATCTCTACTGGTGCACGTTGAACTGGATCCTGGTCTAGTCACTGGATTGGGGGAAAGTCCAGGCGAGGTTGGAGCCAAGGGGGTCTCCAAAGGTGACGCGCCGGTTGGGGTTTGGCGGGTGACGGGCTACGTCATCGGTGGGGCCACTTGGTTGCACCGACCTAAGGGGGTCCATGCACCTGTAGGTGCTGGTCGATGGATTGTTCTGGGCCTCTGGCGGGATTGGCGTCCCGACTTGTGTTGGTCCAGTGGTGAGGGTATCCAGGTTGATATAACCTGTCGGTGGGCGTCCTATTTCACGTTCCTTTGGGGGTAGCGGTGGCTCCACGGGGGTTCCCTTGAGGAAGTTATAGTCTCTTGGCGGGGGGAACTGGGGCCTTCCGATAGGTCCTAGGTGTTCCTACCGGGGTGGTGGTCTTCCTGACCATGGTCGGGGTCACCTGTCCGGCTCGGCCTTCGGTCCGTTCCTTTATTAGGCCGCTCGGAACTCCAGGGGTGACGTTGTTTGAACGGGCTGGGAGGTGGACCAGGCTGTTTTAGCTGTAGACGGGTCCAATTTGCCTCTAGGGGGAGCTGGGCTTGGTGGCTCAAACATCAAATTTTCACACTTGATTTAATAGTAAATTTAACATACAGGCTTTGTAAAGAGTGCCTGAAAACAAGAACAATACGATGACTTAACACTATAAGGCTGACCTAAAATGAGGTGTGCTTCGCTTATGCGAAGGTTAGCAATAGTAGTACGACGACTTAAACTACAAGGTTGGCAGGAGATAAGGGGGGATGAGCGTATACGAAGGTTAACAATAGTTCTACGACTTAACTCTACAAGGTTGGTATAAGATAAGGGGGAATGGGCGTATACGAAGGTTGACAGTAGTTCAACGACTTAACTCTACAAGGTTGGTATAAGATAAGGGGGAATGGGCGTATACGAAGGTTAACAATAGTTCAACGATTTAACTCTACAAGGTTGGTCTAAGATAAGGGGGAATGGTCATCGTATACGAAGGTTAACAATAGTTCAACGACTTAACTCTACAAGGTTGGCCTAAGATAAGGGGGAATGGGCCTATACGGAAGATAACAATAACACGACGACTTAAACTACAAGGTTGGCCTGCGACAAGGGGAATGGCCTATACGGAAGGTAACAATAATACGACGACTTAACACTACAGGGTTGGCCTGAGAAGACAGGGACTGGGCCTATACAAAAAGTAACTAGGAAAAAAGAGGGACTATAATATGACTGGCGCTGAACATACAATACAAACTAACCGTATAACTTGACCTACTTGACGTTTTCCAGGGTTGATGAAGCTGGTGAGGGGCCATGGAGTACGTTTGGGGGAGGGTTGCGGCTTGTCTTCAGAGGTTGCTGGCTTTCTCGAAGTCAGTTTTCCCGGTGAAGGCACTTAATTTGGTGCAGGGAGTGATGGGCCATGGTGTGAGCTTGGAGGGAATAGGGGTTTCGGCTGCTCACGGGCTTTCCTCGTTCTGCTCTTAGTTGAGGTCTTCAAATCTCTTCCGTTTCTCTTGGCGGCGTCATTCTCGTCTGAGTTCCTCAGCTTGTTCCGGATTTACGGCAATGGTACTGAGTGAGCTTACGGCATATCCAGGCTGATCTGCAAGAGTACCTGGATTCGCTGTTCGCGGCAGTAGCCTCTCCTGCTACTCCGCGCCTAACTGAGTTCCTCAGCTTGTTCCGGATTTACGGCAATGGTACTGAGTTTTGCGGGGCGTACCGGATTTACGGCATGGTTGTCCCCTGGACTCTCGGCTTGTTCCGAGTAGGCGTACGGCATGTTCCGGGTTTACGGCAATTGTACCGGATTCGCTATCCGCGGCGGCAGGCTCTCCGGCCTCCCCGCCCCTCGTGGTCCTTGAACTAATCCCCAGAATTTTATTTTGGTAGTGTCTTCTGCGATTAGCCAATCTCAAGGGTGGTGGTACTTCTCCTCGCTCCTCCAAAGAAGACGTAACGACACGAGCTTTTGTTGTTATAACCCGGGTATGTTTCGTGCCCTTAGTCGTCTTTGTTGAAGCAGCAGGTTCAGACTCCTCCAACTCCGTTACTGTTTCGATTTCTTCTATGATTACGTGGGGAGCCTTGCACTTGGCGGCCTCCTCTGTTGTGTTGACAATGTGGAGGTACGCCTCTCTCTCGTTATTTCTGATAACTGTATTCTCATAACACATCCCTTGCTGGTTTCGCTGGTTGGTTGACAGGCGTATTTGATCGCATCTGTAGCTAGTGGGTTCGGGACGTCCGTCCCTGTGAGCGTCAGCGCGTGGCTCGTGACACAATTGGAGTTGTTGATCGTGCTGTCTTCTTCTTCTCGGAGTACTATTCGTGAAGCGAGAGACCTCGTTACTGCTTGTCTCTTGGGGCTGCCTCCTCGTTGCCTGTTTTTTGAGGATCTCTTCGTTATCCAAGGCTTTTTTGATAGCGGCTTCTAGTTGAGACTCTCTATCCATTCGTGTGTATAATTCTGGTTTCAACCCGATGATGAATGATTGTGCTGCTTCTGCGTTGACTTCCTTCTCGAGTTCTTCGAGGTACCGACCCTGGTACCTCCATCTGAGGGTCTGGGTGATAAAATGGATCATTCCTTTTATTCTGCCGGCGTAAGATGGGACGTCTTCTTCTTTCCGTTGAAGGACTTGTCTTAGTTGTTGGATCAGATCGTGTGTCGGTGGGAGCCTGTAGTATTCACTCAGGCGGTGAAGTAAGTCCTGGACCGTGGGTGTTTCCTCTCCTCTGATGAGGTTCCTGGCGCTTCCGGTGATTTTTGTGCAAATCATTTTGACGAGGCTGGGTTCAGCGGCTTCTGGCAGCATGTCTCTCGCATCGACACAACCTGCCACAAATTCCATAAAAGTAGCTTCTGCGGGGGATCCGGTGAAGATTGGTACTATTCCGACAGCGTCCTTCAGTTTGATGGCGTATTCGGCCATGATGAATGGTTGGCCAATGGTGGACTTTCTCTTCTCTAGCTTTAGGTAGTGGACCTAGTCTGAAAATCTTGAAGTGCGAGATTACGGGTAATCGGCCTCACTAAAGGCTTACTAAAAGGTCCACTGCAACCTATAATTTTCCCAAAATATTTTATCGGCCCTTCGAATGGCCTTTATGGACTCTAGTTTTGGGGGTGCTGTCGGTTTAAGTCTGGGAAACCTAGAGAGACACGTTTGGCAAGAGCACTTCTCAGCTAATTTCTCTGCAAAATGCGCGAAACTGAGCCAACGGTAACCTAATTGGAAATGTCGGTGTAGGACTTCGTGAGCTACTCTATCATCTAGCAATTCTCCGCGAAGGCGTAATTCTTCGAATTTAATGTCGTGACACAATTGGAGGATATAAAAATCGTGGTCGTAATTGGGTTCGAGATTATACTGTAAGCGATAATATTCTCGTAATTGAATACACCTGAATAATATAACTGATTCGTTCTCGTAAATAGTGTTGTATCTTCGATCTATGTGGTAATAATTGTACAGAATCTGGCGAATTTTATCATGTCCCGTACACAACCCGTAGTGAATGTCGCTGATATCACCGTGACAATTTTGGAATTTACACTCGACCGTTTTTCCGCTTACGGTTTTAAAGTTGTTTGCTCTCACAACGGCTTGTTGAGCTTCCTCTATGTATTCTCTGATTTCTCTAAAAGAAGGTAAGCAAGAAGGGTGTCTACCGGCATAATGATTTAAATCTTCGAATAAGAGCATGGTACTGGTTTGCGCGCGGACTATCTTTCCTATGATTCGTTCTCAGTTGTAATTTTTTAAGGAAAATATAAGTGATTACGCGGTGACGATCTTTTCTTACGGCTGATAAGTTGTGTGCGCTCTTTGAATACCGGTGAAGGCGCTTGAGCCGATTTATCTATCTCGACGGCGTGTGAGCGTGGCGCGAGGCTTGTCTTAACGTTAACGGGATAGTAGCTTTTGAAAATTACTTGTGTTTTTGTCAGTTTACTGTGGTGTTCTACATATCATTTTCTTTCTTTTTTTTTTTTTTTTTTTTTTTTTTTTTTTTCATTACATGCAATTTGAGAAAATTCAAGGTTAAAATATTAAATTTAGTTTTGACTGAGAAAGTAAGTTTTAAGAGAGCTTAGTTATTCCTTTCCGTTTTTGAACGAAAAAATGTGTTAACATTTGATGATTACTTTATTTCAAGGT
Organism: Telenomus remus; assembly: GCA_020615435.1. Lineage (NCBI taxonomy): Eukaryota > Metazoa > Arthropoda > Insecta > Hymenoptera > Scelionidae > Telenomus > Telenomus remus. Next base: position 10,255,307 of record CM036342.1, on the reverse strand, counting down.
TGAAATATTAAATTTAGTTTTGACTGAGAAAGTAAGTTTTAAGAGAGCTTAGTTATTCCTTTCCGTTTTTGAACGAAAAAATGTGTTAACATTTGATGATTACTTTATTTCAAAGTTGAAAAATTAATTTTGATTTTGATTGAGAAAGTAAGTTTTAAGAAAACTTACTAATTCCTTCCCGTTTTTAAAAGAAAAAATGTTTTAGCATTTTTGATGATTACTTTGAGGGTCAATGCGACATTTAATTTTTCCATAAGTTTTAATTTGTTGTTGTTAATTAATTGTTCTGATTTTGCTAATTACGCGAAGGGGCTAATCTTCATTTTATTCCAATTTTATAAAAGAAAATTTGATGTGATTTTTCGTTAATTATTAATTAATTCGATTTTGTGAATTACGCAAAAGTGTTAATGACAATTATGCCCTTATCTTTTTTTTTTAAAAAAAAAATGTTATTCTGAATTTTCCTATTATTATTCATTAGTTTAGAAAATTCGTTTAAAGTTTTATTTGGTTGATCATTTAAAAAGGTAAGCGAAAATTCGAATTTAAATAACTTCTCAAAATTTCTTGAACACCACAGGTAACTTGACCTGTTTATCATAAATTATTCATCTCTGATTTCGGTGACGAAAACTCGGTCATTAGAACAAGAGTTGACGTTACTCCTACTTAAATCGTTATCATTGACTGTGTGAACTGATCAGGACGGATCGCGCGAGTAGTGTTGATTCTAATCTGTTTCTAAGTCGGAATTTTCTACGTCGACTAAGTAATCTGGATCGTTTGGATCGTCGCGTTCAATGTAAAAATCTTCTATTTCACTGTCAGAAATTACGACGAACTCGATGTTATTTTCCCTGTTTCGATTTGGGATGGGGGGTGTTGGTGGTCGAAACGCGATGTTAATTTCTTGATTTAGAATGGGAGAGGTTGTCGGTCGTCTAAATGTCTCAGGGAAAGGTTTTACGACAAGCGTTGGTTTCTCGTTACGTATTGTTACGTCTTCAATTATCGTTAGTTTGCCGTTAGTTTCTGCGTTAAGTATAATTTTTCGTTTGACGGGCGGTCTTGTCGTGGGAGTTGAGGCACTTTAGCCGCAAATTCACCAAAAAATTCTTCCACTGTACCAAATTCTGTCAGATTTTTTGAAATTTCTTTGTTATAAAGTTTCGCAATATTCAACCTTAGGCTTTTGAGGGGTCGTTTTTCTTCGCGTTTTAGTGTTTTAAATGTTGCGGTTGGGCGGACCTTATGAAAAATTTCGCGATTTTTCCTAATGCTTTCTAGCACCTTTGCCGTTTTTTGCGTTCTCAATACGCATTCCGAACTATCGGAATCTTCGTTCATTTTTGTCGAAAGTTTCTCAGAGAGACAAAAGTTACTCGCACAATCTCAGCCTATGCCAAATGATTTTCATAGTATCGGAGTCAAGCCCGACAAAATTAAAACATATCCAGTTGGACTAGTTTTCCTTTTGTCAAGAAGAAATCGCCAGTTGCACGTATTTCTTCAAGCGTCTTCCTCTGCTATTTTAAGTTTCATTGACATTGCAGAAAAACCTTACAATGCAATTAAAGAAAATTCTCGCCTCTTGTACGCAAAATTTTCTTTGTAAAAATTCATTCTAGCAAAACCGGGCATTGTGCAGACAAGAAAAAAGATGAGGTGACCGCGATGCTTGTCAAAAGTACAAACAATTGATTAATTAATTAAGCGGGAGGAAACGGTCGTCCTACCGACTGCGCCAAAAAGAAAGGCTTTGTAACATCCTAGCCTGCTGTGTAGTATTTAATTGAGGGTAAGCCGTAAGGAGGAATAAAGTGAAAAGAACCAAATCTGATAGAACATGGGTTTATTATCAAATCATAATTGTAAACTTACAAATTGTCGAGAGACACGGGGATTGCACAGGAAGACTTGTTGGGCCCTCAGTGAAGGTCGCTGTATGGGCTCGGTAACGGTGCACATGTGTACCGAACTTACTATTTCGCACTTAACGTTACTCGCACTAGGCTTCGGCTCGTCGAGAGCAGCGGCGCGGAGGCCCAAGTATCGGACAACGTCCAAGGTGATGTCGGGATGCGAACTGAGGAAAAGGGGGTGAAAAGGGCCTTATATCTTAGAGGGTTTTGGGCGTGAGGAAAATGACGTATCGATGCTTAGAACAAATCAGAGGATTCGGAAGTGTCGCGGGGTCCTATGTCCGGCCCCGCGACCGACCTGATAGCGACACGCCTACGCTAGGGGGGTGATAACCTTGGTCCAGGCTACGGGGTAAACAACGTAATAAAGTGTTGGATTTATCACTTGGCCTCCCAAAGGCCGGAAAGAGTGTCGAGGATTTGATATCTTTGGGTCAGCTATTAAATCTATTGTTCGGGCGCGGAACTCGGAGCGGGCCTCCGAGTTGCGCCCCCCTGTGGTGCCTATGTCTCTCGCTAGGTCTAATGTTCATCCCATGACGATGTATCGGTTCATTTTAGTTGGCTCTCGTTAATGGCTATAGGTTCGCTTATAAATTGTTCATTATTATTTTTTGTCACTTAGTCCAGTTTCTGAAACGATCTAAGACATGGCCATGGGATGCCTACTTCTAATGCACTACTTGTGTTATTACTTAGTTTCGATATCTGATCGGAAGATTGAAGCGTATCGTGCCTCGAGCATCCGATTGTTTTTCATTGCTTTTCCTGGTAACCTCAGTTTTACTGCTGCGCGCCATCACTGGGCCGCCGTGTGTTGGCGACACAGTGACGCGCGAGTCGGTTACTGCTGGGAATGATTTATTTTATTAATTTAACATTTACTCATTGTGCTCAACTGATGCCATTGTTTATTCGAGCTTGGCATCTCGTTACAAAATTGTGCTTTTTGGCGTTTTTTAGCAAATGCGATCTTTATTTGATATTTTATTTTAATTTTGTATAAACTGAGTTTTTTCTAGTTTTCTAGCTGAAAACCGAAATTAAAGTATAGAAACCACGTTTTAGTACGTTTTCAAACGAGAAACGATGTTTTTATGCGTTTTTTCGCGAAAAAACGTGTTTTTAGGCTGTCAAACTCAGGTTTCGAGAGTTTTCAGCTCATAAAACTATAATTTAGCTTCCAAAACAACGTTTTTATAGTCTTGATGCTAGGAACTGCTATTTGCGTAGTTTAAAGTCGTATTCCTCTAGTAGAATCTTAAACACAGCAAAATCGACTCAACAAGTAAGGAACTCATAAGCGAAGCTATAATGCAATTTTTCTTTGATATCTTGATGTAATTATGTAAAACCTGTTTTTCGACCGTTTGCAAGCCTAAATGAGAGATTTTTGGCAAGATATAAACGTTTATTTGCTTTTTGAAGAGAAAAATATTGTTTTCAAACGTTCTCAGTCCTGAAAACATCGTTTTTCAACGTTTAATGTCTTATAAACCAGAATTTAGCATTCATAACACTATTTCAAAGAGTTTTCATGCTCGAAAACGCTTTTCACAAGACATTTGAGACCAATTGTGCTATATGATTCTGCAATACAACCAGATCAATGCAGAGAGTGTTGCAGTATGAAGCGAAGATACAATTGAATATCTCATCGATATTCAAATTTAATTTTTAAGAAATTGTGCTATCTGTCACTTTTTAGCAAATGCGATCTTTCTTTGATATTTTATTTTAATTTTGTATAAACTGAGTTTTTTTTAGTTTTCTAGCTGAAAAACGAAATTAAAGTATAGAAACCACGTTTTAGTACGTTTTCAAACGAGAAACGATGTTTTTATGCGTTTTTTCGCGAAAAAACGTGTTTTTAGGCTGTCAAACTCAGGTTTCGAGAGTTTTCAGCTCATAAAACTATAATTTAGCTTTCAAAACAACGTTTGTATAGTCTTGATGCTAGGAACCGCTATTTGCGTAGTTTAAAGTCGTATTCCTCTAGTAGAATCTTAAACACAGCAAAATCGACTCACCAAGTGAGGAACTCATAAGCGAAGCTATAATGCAATTTTTCATTGATATCTTGATGTAATTATGTAAAACCTGTTTTTTCGTCCGTTTGCAAGCCTAAATGAGAGATTATTGGCAAGATATAAACGTTTTTTTGCTTTTTTAAGGGAAAAATATCGTTTTCAAACGTTCTCAGTCCTGAAAACATCGTTTTTCAACGTTTAAAGTCTTATAAGCCAGAATTTAGCATTTATAACACTATTTCGAAGAGTTTTCATGCTCAAAAACTATAATTTAGCTTTCAAAACAACGTTTGTATAGTCTTGATGCTAGGAACCGCTATTTGCGTAGTTTAAAGTCGTATTCCTCTAGTAGAATCTTAAACACAGCAAAATCGACTCACCAAGTGAGGAACTCATAAGCGAAGCTATAATGCAATTTTTTATTGATATTATGATGTAATTATGTGAAACCTGTTTTTTCGTCCGTTCGCAAGTCAAAATACGAGTGTTTAGGCAATATAATTACGTTTTTTTAGTTTTTTTAGGAAAAAATCGCGTTTTCAAACGTTCTCAGGCTTAAAAACATCGTTTTTCAACGTTTAAAGTCTTATAAACCAGAATTAAGCATTTATAACACTATTTCGAAGAATTTTTATGCTCTAAAACGCTTTTCAGAAGACATCTGAGACGAATTGTGCTATAAGATTTTGCAATACAACCAGATCAATGCAGCAAGTGTCGCAGTGTGAAGCGAAGATACAATTGAATATCTCAACGATATTCGAATTTAATTTTCAAGAAATTGTGCTTTCTGGCGTTTTCTAGCTTAAAAACGCATTTTGAGGCAAGAAGCATGTTTTTGAGCGTTTTTAAACAAGAACACCGTTTTGTGCGTATATATGCTGAAAACGATATTGTAGACACTCTTGAGTCATTTTTTCCAAGTAGGTAGAGCAATACTGCATGATCGAAGCAGTGGGCTGTTTATAGAAGGTATAATGCGATCTTTCTCTGATATTTTATTTAAATTTTGTATAAACTGCGTTTCTTCTAGTTTTCTAGCTGAAAAACGAGTTTAAAGTATAGAAACCACGTTTTAGAACGTTTTCAAACGAGAAACGATGTTTTTATGCGTTTTTTCGCGAAAAAACGTGTTTTTAGACTGTCGAACTTAGGTTTTGATAGTTTTGAGCTCATTAAACTATAATTTAGCTTCTAAAACAACGTTTTTATAGTTTTGATGGTAGAAACTGCTATTTAAGTAGTTCAAAGTTGTATTCCTCTAGTAGAATCTTAAACACAGCAAAATCGACTCACCAAGTGAGGAACTCATAAGCGAAGCTATAATGCAATTTTTTATTGATATCTTGATGTAATTATGTAAAACCTTTTTTTTCGTCCGTTTGCAAGCCTAAATGAGAGATTTTTGGCAAGATATAAACGTTTTTTTGCTTTTTTAAGAGAAAAATATTGTTTTCAAACGTTCTCAGTCCTGAAAACATCGTTTTTCATAGTTTAATGTCTTATAAATTAGAATTTAGCATTCATAACACTATTTCGAAGAGTTTTCATGCTCGAAAACGCTTTTCACAAGACATCTGAGACGAATTGTGCTATATGATTCTGCAATACAACCAGATCAATGCAGAGAGTGTTGCAGTATGAAGCGAAGATACAATTGAATATCTCATCAATATTCGAATTTAATTTTTAAAAAATTGTGCTTTCTGGCGTTTTTTAGCAAATGCGATCTTTCTTTGATATTTTATTTTAATTTTGTATAAACTGAGTTTTTTCTAGTTTTCTAGCTGAAAAACGAAATTAAAGTATAGAAACCACGTTTTAGTACGTTTTCAAACGAGAAACGATGTTTTTATGCGTTTTTTCGCGAAAAAACGTGTTTTTAGGCTGTCAAACTAAGGTTTCGAGAGTTTTCAGCTCATAAAACTATAATTTAGCTTCCAAAACAACGTTTTTATAGTCTTGATGCTAGGAACTGCTATTTAAGTAGTTCAAAGTTGTATTCCTCTAGTAGAATCTTAAACACAGCAAAATTGACTCACCGAGTGAGGAACTCATAAGCGAAGCTATAATGCAATTTTTTATTGATATCTTGATGTAATTATGTAAAACCTTTTTTTTCGTCCGTTTGCAAGCCTAAATGAGAGATTTTTGGCAAGATATAAACGTTTTTTTGCTTTTTTAAGAGAAAAATATTGTTTTCAAACGTTCTCAGTCCTGAAAACATCGTTTTTCATAGTTTAATGTCTTATAAACCAGAATTTAGCATTCATAACACTATTTCGAAGAGTTTTCATGCTCGAAAACGCTTTTCACAAGACATCTGAGACGAATTGTGCTATATGATTCTGCAATACAACCAGATCAATGCAGAGAGTGTTGCATTATGAAGCGAAGATACAATTGAATATCTCATCGATATTCGAATTTAATTTTTAAGAAATTGTGCTTTCTGGCACTTTTTAGCAAATGCGATCTTTCTTTGATATTTTATTTTAATTTTGTATAAACTGAGTTTTTTCTAGTTTTCTAGCTGAAAAACGAAATTAAAGTATAGAAACCACGTTTTCAAACGAGAAACGATGTTTTTATGCGTTTTTTCGCGAAAAAACGTGTTTTTAGGCTGTCAAACTCAGGTTTCGAGAGTTTTCAGCTCATAAAACTATAATTTAGCTTCCAAAACAACGTTTTTATAGTCTTGATGCTAGGAACTGCTATTTGCGTAGTTTAAAGTCGTATTCCTCTAGTAGAATCTTAAACACAGCAAAATCGACTCACCAAGTGAGGAACTCATAAGCGAAGCTATAATGCAATTTTTTATTGATATCTTGATGTAATTATGTAAAACCTGTTTTTCGACCGTTTGCAAGCCTAAATGAGAGATTTTTGGCAAGATATAAACGTTTATTAGCTTTTTGAAGAGAAAAATATTGTTTTCAAACGTTCTCAGTCCTGAAAACATCGTTTTTCAACGTTTAAAGTCTTATAAGCCAGAATTTAGCATTTATAACACTATTTCGAAGAGTTTTCATGCTCAAAAACGCTTTTCATGAGACATCTGAGTCGTATTGTGCTGTAAGGTTCTGCAATAAGACCAGATCAATGCAGCAAGTGTCGCAGTATGAAACGAAGATACAATTGAATATCTCATCGATATTCGAATTTATTCTTTAAGAAATTGTGCTTTCTGGCGTTTTTTAGCAAATGCGATCTTTCTTTGATATTTTATTTTAATTTTGTATAAACTGAGTTTTTTCTAGTTTTCTAGCTGAAAAACGAAATTAAAGTATAGAAACCACGTTTTAGTACGTTTTCAAACGAGAAACGATGTTTTTATGCGTTTTTTTCGCGAAAAAACGTGTTTTTAGGCTGTCAAACTCAGGTTTCGAGAGTTTTCAGCTCATAAAACTATAATTTAGCTTTCAAAACAACGTTTTGTATAGTCTTGATGCTAGGAACCGCTTTTGCGTAGTTTAAAGTCGTATTCCTCTAGTAGAATCTTAAACACAGCAAAATCGACTCACCAAGTGAGGAACTCATAAGCGAAGCTATAATGCAATTTTTCATTGATATCTTGATGTAATTATGTAAAACCTGTTTTTTCGTCCGTTTGCAAGCCTAAATGAGAGATTTTTGGCAAGATATAAACGTTTTTTTGCTTTTTTAAGAGAAAAATATTGTTTTCAAACGTTCTCAGTCCTGAAAACATCGTTTTTCAACGTTTAATGTCTTATAAACCAGAATTTAGCATTCATAACACTATTTCGAAGAGTTTTCATGCTCGAAAACGCTTTTCACAAGACATTTGAGACCAATTGTGCTATATGATTCTGCAATACAACCAGATCAATGCAGAGAGTGTTGCAGTATGAAGCGAAGATACAATTGAATATCTCATCGATATTCGAATTTAATTTTTAAGAAATTGTGCTTTCTGGCACTTTTTAGCAAATGCGATCTTTCTTTGATATTTTATTTTAATTTTGTATAAACTGAGTTTTTTCTAGTTTTCTAGCTGAAAAACGAAATTAAAGTATAGAAACCACGTTTTAGTACGTTTTCAAACGAGAAACGATGTTTTTATGCGTTTTTTCGCGAAAAAACGTGTTTTTAGGCTGTCAAACTCAGGTTTCGAGAGTTTTCAGCTCATAAAACTATAATTTAGCTTTCAAAACAACGTTTGTATAGTCTTGATGCTAGGAACCGCTATTTGCGTAGTTTAAAGTCGTATTCCTCTAGTAGAATCTTAAACACAGCAAAATCGACTCACCGAGTGAGGAACTCATAAGCGAAGCTATAATGCAATTTTTTATTGATATCTTGATGTAATTATGTAAAACCTTTTTTTTCGTCCGTTTGCAAGCCTAAATGAGAGATTTTTGGCAAGATATAAACGTTTTTTTGCTTTTTTAAGAGAAAAATATTGTTTTCAAACGTTCTCAGTCCTGAAAACATCGTTTTTCAACGTTTAATGTCTTATAAACCAGAATTTAGCATTCATAACACTATTTCGAAGAGTTTTCATGCTCGAAAACGCTTTTCACAAGACATCTGAGACGAATTGTGCTATATGATTCTGCAATACAACCAGATCAATGCAGAGAGTGTTGCAGTATGAAGCGAAGATACAATTGAATATCTCATCGATATTCGAATTTAATTTTTAAGAAATTGTGCTTTCTGGCGTTTTTTAGCAAATGCGATCTTTCTTTGATATTTTATTTTAATTTTGTATAAACTGAGTTTTTTCTAGTTTTCTAGCTGAAAAACGAAATTAAAGTATAGAAACCACGTTTTAGTACGTTTTCAAACGAGAAACGATGTTTTTATGCGTTTTTTCGCGAAAAAACGTGTTTTTAGGCTGTCAAACTAAGGTTTCGAGAGTTTTCAGCTCATAAAACTATAATTTAGCTTCCAAAACAACGTTTTTATAGTCTTGATGCTAGAAACTGCTATTTAAGTAGTTCAAAGTTGTATTCCTCTAGTAGAATCTTAAACACAGCAAAATCGACTCACCAAGTGAGGAACTCATAAGCGAAGCTATAATGCAATTTTTTATTGATATCTTGATGTAATTATGTAAAACCTTTTTTTTCGTCCGTTTGCAAGCCTAAATGAGAGATTTATGGCAAGATATAAACGTTTTTTTGCTTTTTTAAGAGAAAAATATTGTTTTCAAACGTTCTCAGTCCTGAAAACATCGTTTTTCAACGTTTAATGTCTTATAAACCAGAATTTAGCATTCATAACACTATTTCGAAGAGTTTTCATGCTCAAAAACTATAATTTAGCTTTCAAAACAACGTTTGTATAGTCTTGATGCTAGGAACCGCTATTTGCGTAGTTTAAAGTCGTATTCCTCTAGTAGAATCTTAAACACAGCAAAATCGACTCACCAAGTGAGGAACTCATAAGCGAAGCTATAATGCAATTTTTCATTGATATCTTGATGTAATTATGTAAAACCTGTTTTTTCGTCCGTTTGCAAGCCTAAATGAGAGATTATTGGCAAGATATAAACGTTTTTTTGCTTTTTTAAGGGAAAAATATTGTTTTCAAACGTTCTCAGTCCTGAAAACATCGTTTTTCACCGTTTAAAGTCTTATAAACCAGAATTTAGCATTTATAACACTATTTCGAAGAGTTTTCATGCTCAAAAACGCTTTTCATGAGACATCTGAGTCGTATTGTGCTGTAAGGTTCTGCAATAAGACCAGATCAATGCAGCAAGTGTCGCAGTATGAAACGAAGATACAATTGAATATCTCATCGATATTCGAATTTAATTTTTAAGAAATTGTGCTTTCTGGCGTTTTTTAGCAAATGCGATCTTTCTTTGATATTTTATTTTAATTTTGTATAAACTGAGTTTTTTCTAGTTTTCTAGCTGAAAAACGAAATTAAAGTATAGAAACCACGTTTTAGTACGTTTTCAAACGAGAAACGATGTTTTTATGCGTTTTTTCGCGAAAAAACGTGTTTTTAGGCTGTCAAACTCAGGTTTCGAGAGTTTTCAGCTCATAAAACTATAATTTAGCTTTCAAAACAACGTTTTTATAGTCTTGATGCTAGGAACCGCTATTTGCGTAGTTTAAAGTCGTATTCCTCTAGTAGAATCTTAAACACAGCAAAATCGACTCAACAAGTGAGGAACTCATAAGCGAAGCTATAATGCAATTTTTCATTGATATCTTGATGTAATTATGTAAAACCTGTTTTTTCGACCGTTTGCAAGCCTAAATGAGAGATTTTTGGCAAGATATAAACGTTTATTTGCTTTTTGAAGAGAAAAATATTGTTTTCAAACGTTCTCAGTCCTGAAAACATCGTTTTTCAACGTTTAATGTCTTATAAACCAGAATTTAGCATTCATAACACTATTTCGAAGAGTTTTCATGCTCGAAAACGCTTTTCACAAGACATCTGAGACGAATTGTGCTATATGATTCTGCAATACAACCAGATCAATGCAGCAAGTGTCGCAGTATGAAACGAAGATACAATTGAATATCTCATCGATATTCGAATTTATTCTTTAAGAAATTGTGCTTTCTGGCGTTTTTTAGCAAATGCGATCTTTCTTTGATATTTTATTTTAATTTTGTATAAACTGAGTTTTTTCTAGTTTTCTAGCTGAAAAACGAAATTAAAGTATAGAAACCACGTTTTAGTACGTTTTCAAACGAGAAACGATGTTTTTATGCGTTTTTTCGCAAAAAAAAACGTGTTTTTAGGCTGTCAAACTCAGGTTTCGAGAGTTTTCAGCTCATAAAACTATAATTTAGCTTCCAAAACAACGTTTTTATAGTCTTGATGCTAGGAACTGCTATTTGCGTAGTTTAAAGTCGTATTCCTCTAGTAGAATCTTAAACACAGCAAAATCGACTCAACAAGTAAGGAACTCATAAGCGAAGCTATAATGCAATTTTTCATTGATATCTTGATGTAATTATGTAAAACCTGTTTTTTCGACCGTTTGCAAGCCTAAATGAGAGATTTTTGGCAAGATATAAACGTTTTTTCCTTTTTTAAGAGAAAAATATCGTTTTCAAACGTTCTCAGTCCTGAAAACATCGTTTTTCAACGTTTAATGTCTTATAAACCAGAATTTAGCATTCATAACACTATTTCGAAGAGTTTTCATGCTCGAAAACGCTTTTCACAAGACATCTGAGACGAATTGTGCTATATGATTCTGCAATACAACCAGATCAATGCAGAGAGTGTTGCAGTATGAACGAAGATACAATTGAATATCTCATCGATATTCGAATTTATTCTTTAAGAAATTGTGCTTTCTGGCGTTTTTTAGCAAATGCGATCTTTCTTTGATATTTTATTTTAATTTTGTATAAACTGAGTTTTTTCTAGTTTTCTAGCTGAAAAACGAAATTAAAGTATAGAAACCACGTTTTAGTACGTTTTCAAACGAGAAACGATGTTTTTATGCGTTTTTTTCGCGAAAAAAACGTGTTTTTAGGCTGTCAAACTCAGGTTTCGAGAGTTTTCAGCTCATAAAACTATAATTTAGCTTCCAAAACAACGTTTTTATAGTCTTGATGCTAGGAACTGCTATTTGCGTAGTTTAAAGTCGTATTCCTCTAGTAGAATCTTAAACACAGCAAAATCGACTCACCTAGTGAGGAACTCATAAGCGAAGCTATAATGCAATTTTTCTTTGATATCTTGATGTAATTATGTAAAACCTGTTATTCGACCGTTTGCAAGCCTAAATGAGAGATTTTTGGCAAGATATAAACGTTTATTTGCTTTTTGAAGAGAAAAATATTGTTTTCAAACGTTCTCAGTCCTGAAAACATCGTTTTTCAACGTTTAATGTCTTATAAACCAGAATTTAGCATTCATAACACTATTTCGAAGAGTTTTCATGCTCGAAAACGCTTTTCACAAGACATCTGAGACGAATTGTGCTATATGATTCTGCAATACAACCAGATCAATGCAGAGAGTGTTGCAGTATGAAGCGAAGATACAATTGAATATCTCATCGATATTCGAATTTAATTTTTAAGAAATTGTGCTTTCTGGCGTTTTTTAGCAAATGCGATCTTTCTTTGATATTTTATTTTAATTTTGTATAAACTGAGTTTTTTCTAGTTTTCTAGCTGAAAAACGAAATTAAAGTATAGAAACCACGTTTTAGTACGTTTTCAAACGAGAAACGATGTTTTTATGCGTTTTTTCGCGAAAAAACGTGTTTTTAGGCTGTCAAACTCAGGTTTCGAGAGTTTTCAGCTCATAAAACTATAATTTAGCTTCTAAAACAACGTTTTTATATTCTTGATGCTAGGAACCGCTATTTGCCTAGTTTAAAGTCGTATTCTTCTAGTAGAATCTCAAACACAGCAAAATCGACTCACCAAGTGAGGAACTCATAAGCGAAGCTATAATGCAATTTTTCATTGATATCTTGATGTAATTATGTAAAACCTGTTTTTTCGTCCGTTTGCAAGCCTAAATGAGAGATTTTTGGCAAGATATAAACGTTTTTTTGCTTTTTTAAGAGAAAAATATTGTTTTCAAACGTTCTCAGTCCTGAAAAACATCGTTTTTCAACGTTTAGTCTTATAAACCAGAATTTAGCATTTATAACACTATTTCGAAGAGTTTTCATGCTCAAAAACTATAATTTAGCTTTCAAAATAACGTTTGTATAGTCTTGATGCTAGGAACCGCTATTTGCGTAGTTTAAAGTCGTATTCCTCTAGTAGAATCTTAAACACAGCAAAATCGACTCACCGAGTGAGGAAATCATAAGCGAAGCTATAATGCAATTTTTCATTGATATCTTGATGTAATTATGTAAAGCCTGTTTTTTCGTCCGTTTGCAAGCCTAAATGAGAGATTATTGGCAAGATATAAACGTTTTTTTGCTTTTTTAAGGGAAAAATATCGTTTTCAAACGTTCTCAGTCCTGAAAACATCGTTTTTCAACGTTTAAAGTCTTATAAGCCAGAATTTAGCATTTATAACACTATTTCGAAGAGTTTTCATGCTCAAAAACGCTTTTCATGAGACATCTGAGTCGTATTGTGCTGTATGGTTCTGCAATACAACCAGATCAATGCAGCAAGTGTCGCAGTATGAAGCGAAGATACAATTGAATATCTCATCGATATTCGAATTTAATTTTCAAGAAATTGTGCTTTCTGGCGTTTTTTAGCAAATGCGATCTTTCTTTGATATTTTATTTTAATTTTGTATAAACTGAGTTTTTTCTAGTTTTCTAGCTGAAAAACGAAATTAAAGTATAGAAACCACGTTTTAGTACGTTTTCAAACGAGAAACGATGTTTTTATGCGTTTTTTCGCGAAAAAACGTGTTTTTAGGCTGTCAAACTCAGGTTTCGAGAGTTTTCAGCTCATAAAACTATAATTTAGCTTCCAAAACAACGTTTTTATAGTCTTGATGCTAGGAACCGCTATTTGCGTAGTTTAAAGTCGTATTCCTCTAGTAGAATCTTAAACACAGCAAAATCGACTCACCGAGTGAGGAACTCATAAGCGAAGCTATAATGCAATTTTTCATTGATATCTTGATGTAATTATGTAAAACCTGTTTTTTCGACCGTTTGCAAGCCTAAATGAGAGATTTTTGGCAAGATATAAACGTTTATTTGCTTTTTGAAGAGAAAAATATTGTTTTCAAACGTTCTCAGTCCTGAAAACATCGTTTTTCAACGTTTAATGTCTTATAAACTAGAATTTAGCATTTCATAACACTATACCGAAGAGTTTTCATGATCGAAAACGCTTTTCACAAGACATCTGAGACAATTGTGCTATATGATTCTGCAATACAACCAGATCAATGCAGAGAGTGTTGCAGTATGAAGCGAAGATACAATTGAATATCTCATCGATATTCGAATTTAATTTTTAAGAAATTGTGCTTTCTGGCGTTTTTTAGCAAATGCGATCTTTCTTTGATATTTTATTTTAATTTTGTATAAACTGAGTTTTTTCTAGTTTTCTAGCTGAAAAACGAAATTAAAGTATAGAAACCACGTTTTAGTACGTTTTCAAACGAGAAACGATGTTTTTATGCGTTTTTTCGCGAAAAAACGTGTTTTTAGGCTGTCAAACTCAGGTTTCGAGAGTTTTCAGCTCATAAAACTATAATTTAGCTTCCAAAACAACGTTTTTATAGTCTTGATGCTAGGAACTGCTATTTGCGTAGTTTAAAGTCGTATTCCTCTAGTAGAATCTTAAACACAGCAAAATCGACTCACCAAGTGAGGAACTCATAAGCGAAGCTATAATGCAATTTTTCATTGATATCTTGATGTAATTATGTAAAACCTGTTTTTTCGTCCGTTTGCAAGCCTAAATGAGAGATTTTTGGCAAGATATAAACGTTTTTTTGCTTTTTTAAGGAGAAAAATATTGTTTTCAAACGTTCTCAGTCCTGAAAACATCGTTTTTCAACGTTTAATGTCTTATAAACCAGAATTTAGCATTCATAACACTATTTCGAAGAGTTTTCATGCTCGAAAACGCTTTTCACAAGGCATCTGAGACGAATTGTGCTATATGATTCTGCAATACAACCAGATCAATGCAGAGAGTGTTGCAGTATGAAGCGAAGATACAATTGAATATCTCATCGATATTCGAATTTAATTTTTAAGAAATTGTGCTTTCTGGCGTTTTTTATCAAATGCGATCTTTCTTTGATATTTTATTTTAATTTTGAGTTTTTTCTAGTTTTCTAGCTGAAAAACTAGACGTTTTTTTTTCTAGTTTTTTCTAGGCTGAAAAGACAGAAAGTCTTGATTAAAGAAATAGAAACGATATAAAAACGTTTATGCTTTTTGAAGGTACGAAGTACGTTTTAGGGAAAACGATGTTTTTATGCGTTTTTTCGCAAAAAAAAACGTGTTTTTAGGCTGTCAAACTCAGTTTCGAGAGTTTTCAGCTCATAAAACTATAATTTAGCTTTCAAAACAACGTTTTGTATAGTCTTGATGCTAGGAACCGCTATTTGCGTAGTTTAAAGTCGTATTCCTCTAGTAGAATCTTAAACACAGCAAAATCGACTCAACCAAGTGAGGAACTCATAAGCGAAGCTATAATGCAATTTTTCATTGATATCTTGATGTAATTATGTAAAACCGTTTGTTTTTCGACCGTTTGCAAGCCTAAATGAGAAGATTTTTTGGCAAGATATAAACGTTTATTAGCTTTTTGAAGAGAAAAATATTGTTTTCAAACGTTCTCAGTCCTGAAAACATCGTTTTTCAACGTTTAATGTCTTATAAACCAGAATTTAGCATTCATAACACTATTTCGAAGAGTTTTCATGCTCGAAAACGCTTTTCACAAGACATCTGAGACGAATTGTGCTATATGATTCTGCAATACAACCAGATCAATGCAGAGAGTGTTGCAGTATGAAGCGAAGATACAATTGAATATCTCATCGATATTCGAATTTAATTTTTAAGAAATTGTGCTTTCTGGCGTTTTTTAGCAAATGCGATCTTTCTTTGATATTTTATTTTAATTTTGTAAAAACTGAGTTTTTTCTAGTTTTCTAGCTGAAAAACGAAATTAAAGTATAGAAACCACGTTTTAGTACGTTTTCAAACGAGAAACGATGTTTTTATGCGTTTTTTCGCGAAAAAACGTGTTTTTAGGCTGTCAAACTCAGGTTTCGAGAGTTTTCAGCTCATAAAACTATAATTTAGCTTTCAAAACAACGTTTGTATAGTCGTGATGCTAGGAACCGCTATTTGCGTAGTTTAAAGTCGTATTCCTCTAGTAGAATCTTAAACACAGCAAAATCGACTCACCAAGTGAGGAACTCATAAGCGAAGCTATAATGCAATTTTTCATTGATATCTTGATGTAATTATGTAAAACCTGTTTTTCGACCGTTTGCAAGCCTAAATGAGAGATTTTTGGCAAGATATAAACGTTTATTTGCTTTTTGAAGAGAAAAATATCGTTTTCAAACGTTCTCAGTCCTGAAAACATCGTTTTTCAACGTTTAATGTCTTATAAACTAGAATTTAGCATTTATAACACTATTTCGAAGAGTTTTCATGCTCAAAAACTATAATTTAGCTTTCAAAACAACGTTTGTATAGTCTTGATGCTAGGAACCGCTATTTGCGTAGTTTAAAGTCGTATTCCTCTAGTAGAATCTTAAACACAGCAAAATCGACTCACCAATTAAGTGAGGAACTCATTCTAAGCGAAGCTATAATGCAATTTTTCATTGATATCATTGATGTAATTTATGTAAAACCTTTTTTTTCGTCCGTTGCAAAAGCCTAAATGAAATTTTTGCAAGATATAAAACTTTTTATTTGCTTTTTGAAGAGAAAAAATATTCGTTTTTCAAACGTTTTCTCAGTAGCTGAAAAACATCGTTTTTTCAACGTTTAAAACTAAAATGTCTTAAATAAAATAAACCAGAATTTAGCATTATAACACGAGTATTTCGAAGAGTTTTATGCTCGAAAACGCTTTTCACAGAAGACATCGATGACGAGTGATTGTGCTATATGATTTGCAATACAACCAGATCAATGCAGAGAGTTTTCAGCTCAAGCGAAGATACAATTGAATATCTCATCGATATTCGAATTTAACTTTAAGAAATTGTTTTCAAACGCTTTCTGGAACGCTATCTTTCTTTCATATTTAAAAAATTTTAGTATAACCTATAGTTTTTTCTAGTCGCATTTTCACAGCTGAAAAACGAGGAGGAAAGTAAGAAAACAACCATAATAAGCAAGTTTTCAAAGAGAACGATGTTTTATATGCGTTTTTCATCGAACAAACGTGTTTTTAAGCAAAGGGGTTTGGGGCGTTTTTGGCAAATTTTTGGTTTCTTTTATATTTTATATTTTAAATTTGTATAAATCGAGTGGATTTTTTTTTTTTTTCCGAAAAAAAATCGTTATAGGGGGAACGTTTTAGTACTTTTTCAAGAACGAGGGGGGGGGGGGGGGGTTTTATTTTGGGGTTTTTTGGGCGGGGGAAACGGGGCTGTCAAATCTAAGGTTTCGAGAGTTTTCAGCTCATAAAACTATAATTTAGCTTTTCAAAACAACGTTTGTATAGTCTTGATCTAGGAACCGCTATTTGCGTAGTTTAAAGTTCGTATTCCTCTAGTAGAATTCTTAAACACAGCAAAATCGACATTTCACCTAGTGAGGACTCATAAGCGAAGCTATAATGCAATTTTTCATTGATATCTTGATGTAATTATGTAAAACCTGTTTTTTCGTTTTGCAAGCCTAAATGAGAGATTTATTGGCAAGATATAAACGTTTTTTTGCTTTTTTAGGGAAAAATATCGTTTTCAGACGTTCTCAGTCCGAAAACCATCGTTTTTCAACGTTTAAAGTCTTTATAAGCCAGAATTTAGCATTTATAACGAACTAGGTTTTCGAAGAGTTTTCATGCTCAAAAACTATAATTTAGCTTTAAAACAACGTTTGTATAGTCTTGATGCAAGTAACCGCTATTTGCAGTAGTTTTAAAGTCGTATTCCTCTAGTAGAATCTTAAACACAGCAAAATCGACTCACCAAGTGAGGAAATCATAAGCGAAGCTATAATGCAATTTTTCATTGATATCTTGATGTAATTATGTAAAACCTGTTTTTTCGTCCGTTTGCAAGCCTAAATGAGAGATTTTGGCAAGATATAAACGTTTTTTTTTGCTTTTTTTAAGAGAAAAATATGTTTTCAAACGTTCTCAGTCCTGAAAACATCGTTTTTCACCGTTTTTAAAGTCTTTTTATAAACCAGAATTTAGCATTTATAACACTATTTCGAAGAGTTTTCATGCTCGAAAACGCTTTTCACATGAGACATCTGAGACGTATTGTGCTATATGATTCTGCAATACAACCAGATCAATGCAGAGAGTGTTGCTCAGTATGAAGCGAAGATACAATTGAAAATATCTCATCGATATTCGAATTTAATTTTTAAGAAATTGTGCTTTCTGGCGTTTTTTTAGCAAATGCGATCTTTCTTTGATATTTTATTTTAATTTTGTATAAACTGAGTTTTTTCTAGTTTTCTAGCTGAAAAACCGAAATTAAAGTATAGAAACCACGTTTTAGTACGTTTTCAAACGAGAAACGATGTTTTTATGCGTTTTTTTTCGCGAAAAAACGTGTTTTTAGGCTGTCAAACTCAGGTTTCGAGAGTTTTCAGCTCATAAAACTATAATTTAGCTTCAAAAACAACGTTTTTATAGTCTTGATGCTAGGAACTGCTATTTGCGTAGTTTAAAGTCGTATTCCTCTAGTAGAATCTTAAACACAGCAAAATCGACTCACCAAGTGAGGAACTCATAAGCGAAGCTATAATGCAATTTTTCATTGATATCTTGATGTAATTATGTAAAACCTGTTATTCGACCGTTTGCAAGCCTAAATGAGAGATTTTTTGGCAAGATATAAACGTTTTATTTGCTTTTTTAAGATAGAAAAATAATGTTTTCAAACGTTCTCAGTCCTGAAAACATCGTTTTTTTCAACGTTTAATGTCTTATAAACCAGAATTTAGCATTCCATAACACTATTTCGAAGAGTTTTCATGCTCGAAAACGCTTTTCAAAACAAGACATTTGAGACGTTGTGCTATATGATTCTGCAATACAACCAGATCAAGTGCAGAGAGTTTTGCATTATGAAGCGAAGATACAATTGAATATCTCATCAGATATTCGAATTTAATTTTTTAAGAAATTGTGCTTTTCTGGCTTTTTTAGCAAATGCGATCTTTCTTTGATATTTTATTTTAATTTTGTAAAAACTGAGTTATTTTCTAGTTTTCTAGCTGAAAAACGAATTAAAGTATCGAAACCACGTTTTAGTACGTTTTCAAACGAGAAACGATTTTTTATGCTTTTTTTTTTCGCGAAAAAACGTGTTTTTAGGCTGTCAACACTCGGTTTCGAGAGTTTTCAGCTCATAAAACCAGAATTTGCATTTATAACACTATTTGGAAGAATTTTCATGCTCGAAAACGCTTTTCAAAAGGACATCTGAGACGAATTGTGCTATAAGATTCATGCAATACAACCAGATCAATGCAGCAAGTTTGCAGTGTGAAGCGAAGATACAATTGAATTAACCAACGATATTCGAATTTAATTTTCAATAAATTGTTGCAATTCTACTGGCGTTTTCTAGCTTAAAAACGCATTATGAAGGTCAGAAAAGGAAGCATGTTTTTGAGCGTTTTTAAAAACAAAACAAACCGTTTTGTGCGTATATATTCAAAACGATATTGTAGACACACTGAGTCATTTTTATTCCAAGTAGGTAGAGCAATACTGCATTATCGAATGCAGTGGGCTGTTTATAGAAGTATAATGCGATCTTTCTCTGATATTTTTATTTAAATTTTGTATAAAACTGACGTTTCTTCTAGTTTTCTAGCTGAAAAACGAGTTTAAAGTATTGAAACCACGTTTTAGAACGTTTTCAAACGAGAAACGTTGTATTTTTTATGCGTTTTTTTTTAAATTTTCGCGAAAAACGTGTTTTTTTAGACTGTCGAAACTTAGGTTTCGATAGTTTTGAGCTCATTAAACTATAATTTAGCTTCTAAACAACGTTTTTTTATAGTCTTGATGCTAGAAACTGCTATATACAGTAGTAGTTCAAAGTTGTATTCCTCTAGTAGAATCTTAAACACAGCAAAAT
Organism: Telenomus remus; assembly: GCA_020615435.1. Classification (NCBI taxonomy): domain Eukaryota; kingdom Metazoa; phylum Arthropoda; class Insecta; order Hymenoptera; family Scelionidae; genus Telenomus; species Telenomus remus. The sequence goes on along the minus strand of CM036342.1, from coordinate 10,235,653 downwards.
CGACTCACCAAGTGAGGAACTCATAAGCGAAGCTATAATTGCAATTTTTTATTGATATCTTGATGTAATTATGTAAAACCTTTTTTTCGTCCGTTTGCAAGCCTAAATGAGAGATTTTTGGCAAGATATAAACTTTTTTTGCTTTTTAAAAAGAGAAAAATATTGTTTCAAACGTTCTCAGTCCTGAAAACATCGTTTTTCAACGTTTAATGTCTTATAAACCAGAATTTAGCATTCATAACACTATTTCGAAGAGTTTTTCATGCTCGAAAACGCTTTTCACAAGACATCTGAGACGAATTGTGCTATATGATTCTGCAATACAACCAGATCAATGCAGAGAGTGTCGCAGTATGAAGCGAAGATACAATTGAATATCTCATCAATATTCGAATTTATTTTTAAGAAATTGTGCTTTCTGGCGTTTTTTAGCAAATGCGATCTTCTTTGATATTTTATTTTAATTTTGTAAAACTGAGTTTTTTCTAGTTTTCTAGCTGAAAAACGAAATTAAAGTATAGAAACCACGTTTTAGTACGTTTTCAAACGAGAAAACGATGTTTTATTATGCGTTTTTTTCGCGAAAAAACGTGTTTTAGGCTGTCAAACTCAGGTTTCGAGAGTTTTCAGCTCATAAAACTATAATTTAGCTTCCAAAACAACGTTTTTATAGTCTTGATGCTAGGAACTGCTATTTGGTAGTTCAAAGTGTATATCCTCTAGTAGAATCTTAAACACAGCAAAATCGACTCACCGAGTGAGG